>VTFQ01000015.1:26908476-27078476 GCA_036281575.1 Ancherythroculter nigrocauda
TATGTCATGCTGTATGTATGAACCTTCCAAACGAAGTCAAATCCTCTTGTGTCTATTTATATTATTAGTTTGGCTCTTGTTTGATTAAATACGTGGCTCAACAAAAGCTATTCTAAATGTTTGAAAGTGGAGTTCTTGTATTATATGTGAATTTTCTACTTGATAGGGTGGTATTTATGCAAGGTGACCACAATAAATTCAGACTAAACATGTGACCGTTAGTCTGGTGTGCAAAGTTGAAGTCTGCTGATTTATTGGTGGTTTCAGTTTGCATTTATGTAATTTCAAATTGGCACCTTATATTTATTTATTAAGAGATATTGAGTGATAATAATTTTAGTATACTGATTTGTTTTCTATTTCATTTGTGCACAGTATGTATATGAAATATTCAGTATATTCAGTGTACGCTCTGTGTTATTGGAATAAATGGATGTCTACATGGAGAAGGACCTGGAAGTTAATCTCTATTTATTAAAAATGCATGTAAATGTTGCATTTGACATGAAAGAATATTTTTTACAATTAAATTCAGGAATGTTAAGCGTCTATATAAGTAGGCAAATTCATAACAAAGAATGATTTATGCCTATCAGTTCAAGTTTAAAGTATAGAGGAATGTATTGATAAAGATTATTATTCATATGCTTATAATAACAAATAAATAATTGTGTTTTTTACTGTGAAAAATCGTTTCTCTTTCTTCTTTCTGGCTATAATGTGTTCGTCGTTGGCGCTTGTCGGCTCTAGTGAGTCTTATTCAAATCTCAGGACATTATTTGTCTTATGGGAGACATAATTATGTTAAAAGTAAAGGTTTTTTTTTTTTTACTGTAATTCAATGAATGCAGTGGTGTGTACCTGATAAACAAATGGAAAGCGGATCCAGTAGTATCTGTAAACGTTTTAAAATTAACTCATTAACGGTTGACCTCAAAATGCGGTGATTGGTTTATCTTGACGAGCGTTGAGAAAAGTAACGGATACCACGTGACAACAACGTCTATACTTGGACTATATGCACAAAGTTGTGTGTTTATGACCTTTTATTTATTGTTTTTGTATACTTCATATGTTTTTTTTTATTATTTTTAATGTAAAAAGTTAATTTCTTTAAATGTATATATGTAAGTAATTTATCTTCCCCAGTTCACTGTTTTTATCACTTTTTTTAAAATAATTTTAGCACTTTCTTATGGTCTATGATCTTTACTATCCTTTTTGTTACTTGTTTGTGACTTTTACATGTGAATATATAAAATAAATATCAAATATATATGTTTTAGAATGGCATAATTATAATATTTGAATATTTGCCTTACATGTAATATGAATAGTTTAAGTTCTATATCAGATATAAGTATATCATAATATTATAATTAAAAAAATATGATATTAATATCATAATTTTAATTTAATTATTGCAATTACTATCATTTAAATATGACACTATTTAATTATTTGTCTTAGTAGGTATATGTGTATATTTGTTTTAAATATTGAACATGAATTTAGTTTTTGTAGTAAATCTAAAAAATAATTGTATATTTATTATTATAATTTAATTATAATTATTATAATTTATATATATTATATATTTATATTTAAAATTCTAATTATATATTACATATTTAATAGTATTATAATTTGTTGTAATATAGATAAAAACAATAAATCATTTATTTAATATTATAATTCATTATTAAATATATTGTAATATTAAGTAGATTTTAAAATAAAAACTGTGAGTTGTATTAAAATGACAAATAAATAAATAAATAAATAAATAAATAAGATTAGAAACAACGCCCGAGCCGCTAAGCCCCACCCACTGTGTCGTTTTAATGCATATTATTAGCATTCTACCCACTAATATTTCTAGGAAACCAGTGACGTTTCATGATTATATGGTGATGTCATCAATTTGCGCCTAAATCTGATGGAAGGAGCTCAGCTGTCAAAATCAAAATGTGTACTTTACACGTGGGTAAGTTTTATTTAGCTACTTTCATTACACAAAACTTGCAGTAATGGTGCCGTGCCAGCCTACAATCCTTATATCCACGTAAATACGCGAACAGTATACATTATATAAGCAGTCTCAGATAATTACAGCCTACAAAAATAACGCTTCCTGAGCACTAAATCGTGATTTGGTCTCACAGGGAGCCAACAGTTACGGGCAGCTGGGACAGGGACACACGGGAGATCAAGCCGAGCCGCAGCGTGCAGACGGCGGACTGCAGGCAGAGCAGGTCCGCTGTTTAACCGGAGGAGGCGGTCATTCGGCTGTCATCACTGGTTAGTTGGCCTGTAACACTATTAAAAATAACGGCACACTCTGAAAGGACTGGTGAAATAATCCTCTGTAAACTGTTTCAGTATTTGCTGAGCTTTTATTTATGAAACAATGCCGCACTCTACTGGACAAGTTGAAGTATGACAATAACGTTTCTCCACCCAGAGTCAGGTGACCTGCTGATGTGTGGACAGAACCACAAAGGTCAGTTAGGGCTCAGTCACACCTCCGAGGTCATAACCTTTCAACCCTGCCCTTTGTCTGGGTGTGGAAGAGTTCAGCAGGTGTCCTGTGGTTGGGACTTCTCTATTATCCTGACGGGTGAGTGGTTGGGTCATCAAATTCATATTCTGGGCTTTATGTGACAGATTATTGGAGATTGAAAAATAAGAGCTTGGGGATATTGCAGACATTAGTTATTTTTTTTGAGTGGTTTTGTCTAGAGTTTGATTAGATCAAATGCTCTTAGAGCTGTCTATGGAGACTGGTTTAAGTAAGTGCTAAATAACTGATATCTGATCTGTCTGTCTGTCAGGTGACGGTCAGGTCTTGGTGTGCGGCTCCAATGCTTTTGGACAGCTGGGTGTCTCAGCAAAGATATCACACTCTGCAGAGCCTTTACATGTGACGGTGGGAACTGAGACCATAAAGAGACTCTGGGATAATAGTTTGTATGTGTGAGGAGGTTGTAATAAATGCATGCTATGTTCTGCTTGCAGACGCTGAATGAGCCGGTAACTAGTGTGGCTGCTGGGCTCAGACATGCATTAGCAAGTACAGGTATTACTTACGACTATATAAAATAAATATCAAATCTATAAATTTATTTTAGGTTAAATTTTATAATTAACATTATATTTTTCTCATTTAAATGTTTTAATATGTAATTATTTGTCTTGAAATGTATATGTGTACATTGCAAATACTGAAAATAAATATAGATTTTTTTTATCAAATGTGAGAAATAATTTTAGTTGGTATATATGTATATTTGTTTTAAATACTGAAAATGATCAAAATCCTTAAATTTACATTTGAAATTCTAATTATGTATTAATTATATTTTAATATTATTATTTGTTTAAAAAAATATATCAAATATGACAAATCTAATTATATATTCAACAATTAAAATATATTGTAATATTATAATTTAATATGTAATTATATGTACAGGTATTGCATATTAATATGTAACATATAAAATATAATGTTTAATTATTTGCCTTTTATATGTATATATTTATTTTGTTTTAAATATTGAACATAAAATAATATAAAATATAGATTTTTTTATTCAAATAGAATAATTTTAATATATGTTTATTTATATTTCATATAATTGTATAATTATTATAATTTGAATATCAACATTTTAATTATTTATATTTGAACATTATATATTGAACATTAAATATTGAAAAACATTTTTAATTTTACATTTAAAAATCTAATTAGATATTAAATATATTTTAATATATTTATTTAAAATATATTTCTAAAAATATATTCATATATTTTAATATTATTATTTGTTTTAAATATTGAAAAAGGTTACATTAAATATACAATAAATTGAATGATATTTTTAATAATTTAAAATATATTGTAATATTTTAATGTAATATTTAAATACTATTATATGTACAGATATTACATATGAATATGTAAAATAAATATAAAATATATCAAATATGTTTAATACTTTATATTTAATATTATTTATTTATTTAATTAATTATTAGCCTTAATATGTATATCTGTTTTAAACATTACAAATTGTAGATTATTAAAAAAAATATAGATTTTATATCAAATAACTTTATTTTTAATATAGTTTTATAATTGTAATTAACTATTAAATATCATAATATTTTAGTATTTGTCTTAGTTGTTAAATATGTATATTTGTTTTGAATATTAAACATTGAAAAAATGTAAAAATTCTAATTACATATTAAATATATTTTAATATTATAATTAAAAAATATAAAAACAAATATACAAATGTTTAATGATATATTTAATATTATAATTTGATATTTGAATAGTATAATTGAATATTGAATAACATTTAATTGTGTGTTTTTTGTATATATGTGTGCGTGTCTAAAGCATCAGGTTGTGTTTATCAGTGGGGAACTGGCCTGTCGTGTCACGCTAAGAGAATGTTGAGTCCCCAACCTGTTCCTGCACATCTATCCTCTAAGGAGCCTTGCCTTGTCCCGGGTAACATTCACACACACTCACAGAAAAGCTAAAGCCAAATCAACCTCACTTCAGGACACATGAAATCTTACTCCTATTTATTAGTTCACCTCATTAATGTCTGTTGAATTATATATTTAATTTTGTAGTTATTTAAAGCAATTGTGCTGACTTTCTGATCTGCAGGGTTAGATCATGTGACCCCACAGAAGGTGGTTGCAGGCTCCACCCACTGCATTTGTTTGACAGGTGAGAGTATTTTTCAAACAAATCAAACTGATTTCATCTTCTGTTTGGTCAGGATAGAGACAAATTTGCATTTGAATTTCATATGTCTACAGTCAAAGGTGACGTGTTCCTCTGGGGCAGCAATAAACATGGTCAGCTGGTCAGCGAGAGTCTCTTCCTGCCACTTCCTGTGGCTTTGGATCGATCTCTGCTGCAGGGCGAGAGAGTGACTGACGTTCACAGCGGCTGGACGCACCTTGTCGCAAAGACAGGTGAGTCATACTAGCAATTTCACACAAACCTGAGTCATGCTTTATTTCTGCTGATACGCTTTACAATATATTATCTCTTTACAGAGAGTGGGCGGGTCTTCACATGGGGCAGATCCAATTACGGACAGCTAGGACAGACCAATCAGGCTACGGAAAAAGAGCCTGACGTTTCAACCAGCTCTGGCCAAACTATAAGCCGCCCCATCGAGGTTAAAGCTTTATTTGGAGCAACACAGGTATGATATCAGCCATTTATTGTGGTACTACTGTTTAGTATCCTATACTGTACTATACTACTGTTTAGTAGTGATTTTACCACAGACAACTCTAAGTGAATTGACTTAAACCCTGTTAACTGTGGTAAAATCACTGCACAGCATTTTGTGGTTTATTGTGAAGTGGCAACAATGCAGTATGATAAAATATACCAATGTTTAATAAATAATAATAATTATCAAATAAATATGGAAGTCCATTTCCGCCACATAAAAAAATCATGCTTTGGTAAATCATAATTTTGAGATGAATAAATCATAATTATGGCATAAAAAGTTGAAATTATTAGATAAAAAGTAAAAATTATGAGATGAAAAGTCAAAATGATGACTTACTAAATCGTAATTATGATTTTTTTTTTTTTTTTTAAAGTTGAAATTATGAGGGGGGCACATACTGTCATAAATATGAGACAAGTTAAAATTATGAGATAAATCAAAATTATGATATACTAAGTCATTTTATGAGATTAAAAATTATGAAATAAAAAAAATGAAATAAAGAGATAAAACGTTGAAATTATGGCATCCTGAATCGTAATTATGAGATAAAAGTTGAAATTATGAGATGAAATGTAAAAAAAAATTATGAGATTAAAAAAATTTAATTATAAAATAAAAAGTCAAAATGATGACTTACTAAATCATAATTGTTATAAAAAAGTTTAAATTATTTGGAAAACAGTCAACATTATGAGATACTGTCATAATTATGAGACAAAAAATTGAAATTATAAGATTGTCAAAATTATGATATACTGTCATATTATGAGATTAAAAATTGAAATTATGAGATAAGCAAAAATTTATTAAATAAAAAATTTAAATTATGAGATAAACGTCAAAATTATGATATACTGAATCGGAATTATGAGATAAAAAGTAAAAATTATGAGATTAAAAAAAATGAAATTATAGGATAAAAAAGTTAAAATGATGACTTAATAAATCATAATTATGATAACAAATTGACAAAAAGTTGAAATTATGAGATTGTCAAAATTGATATATCAAGTCATATTATGAGATTAAAAATTGAAATTATGAGATAAATCAAAATTATGATATACTAAGTCATATTATGAGATGAAAAAAATGAAAACATGAGATAGTCAAAATTATGAGATAAAAAGTGAAAATTATGACATACTAAGTCATAATTAGACAAAATGTTGAAATTGATATACTGTCATTATGAGATAAAAAAATTGAAATTATGAGATAGTCCAAATTAAAAATGTACATGCTTTTACATTACATGTAAAATTTACATTACAAAATTAAAACAAATTATGACATAAATCTAAGATTATGATTTACCAAAGCATGATTTTTTTCTTATGTTATGCTCTTCATCAGCTGTATTCAGTTCATAGAATACGTTTATGTAGAATTTAACTGATGTGCGATCATAGCTGTGCCTATCATTACCATGACTTTGAAAGAAGCTCGTCCAATCGGAACTTAGAGCACAGCTATCCATAAATATATCAATTGCAAAGATGACATCTAAACTCACTGCACTGGAATAATATTCTTTGCTCATAGGCAAGAGAATGCAGTATGTACTGTCTTCCAGTAGGGGGCGAAAACACACTGTACATTCCCACAATTCTTTCTCACATCCTGCCCAGAGACACAGCAGAGTTGATTTGAATTGAAGGTCATCACTTACCTTGGAGAATTCAGCATCTGTGCGCATACATATTGAAGAGAATGACTCGACGACACAGTATTTCATACTCAATCTCAGATTTTACGTTTGATGAGTCACCGAACCTTGAAATTAAAGAACAGCCTTCAGATACTGTGTGAGAGAGAAAAGAGACATTTGGCATTTACGTCTTTTTACATTGTTTTATCAAGTTTATGCAGCGAGGGACATGTTGTCCAGGACTCTGTCTAAACATAGTCATGGCTGCCAAACATATTTCTTCATGTCAGATCTCCTTGCGTGACTTTGTTTTGCACTCTCGCCTGGTCGATGGACCTCATGTCATATTTAATCCTCAAAAGTTGCTTATGCTACAATGTCCTGCCACCGGTGACCCGTCCACATGACGTATGATGATGAAAGGAAAATGAGGACGGTATAGGGGACGATATTCTCTAAAACACCTCAGGAGGGAGGGAGGGAGAAAGTGTAGCAGGGTCTGGGGCCACATTTAGCCTTCAGTGACGAATGGAATATAAAGTTTTAGAGCTGAATTGTGGTTGACTGAAGGACTTTGCCTGAGGCTTAAAGGAATAGTTCTGTTATCATTGACTCGCCCTCATGCCGTTCCAAACCCATGTGACTTTCATTCTCCTGTGGAGCGCAAAAGGAGATTTTGAAGAGTTATACAATAGCTTTGTGTGACAAGTGTCGTTATCATTAACTAAAACATTTTATTGATTGAAATAAAGCTGAATATATATATATATATATATATATATATATATATATATATATATATATATATATATGATCGTACATGCACTGTACGTTTCAGGAGTGACACCACATTTAAATGCGGGAGTGAATTAAAGCCCCGTGAATTAAAAAGAAGGTTACCTCGATATATTTTTCTGTTGATATGAAAAATCGGGTAGATTTAGCAATATGGCGAGTGTATGATGCATAGGCTATTACGATGTTATGATGAATATGCCTTTCTCCGCTGACATTCTGAGTTGTTCAAAGGATACTGATTGTTAGAAGGCAGCTGTCTGATTCGTGAATGTGAACATGGTAATTACCATTATGTGTCCGACGTTGTAAAAAGCGATACTATTATGCAGCGCTGACCAAGTGGATTTGTCTGAGCTCGCGCGAGTGAGTGGAGGCGGGGCTAATTATCATATTCATAAATCCATGTATATTAAATGAGGCAAGGGTGTAGAGTTACATTCAAGCTATTTTGCAGTCATTAATCAAATTCACAAATCACAGGAAAAAACATTTAAATATGTAATTTTGGTGATCAAAGATGAGTTTTAAAGGTGCTACAGAGGATCTTTTCGTCGACTGAGAAACCAAAGACTGTTACTACTAAGTTTTTGAAATGAGCGCATGCGTAAGAACAGCCCCCCTCCTTCACAGCTCATTTCGAGGGAACGCCTCCCAAAACTCGTGCACGAGTATTGGAACACGAGTGTTTACCACCGGCATTCGCTGTATCGTGTTAGTGGATTCATTATGTCGGACTCACCGCAGGTAACTCATAATCTGCAGTTGTTACTCCTGTCTCCTGACAAAAACATTGCATGCGGCGCCTGTGGAGTGTGGAAAGTTACTGGAGCGCGCAGCCGCGCTCGTCTCGCACAAGGAACGTCATGGCAGTGATTGACAAGCCAGAGGGCCAATCGTTTACACGATGATCGCGGATGATGCACTTAAAGGGATAGTTCACTTAAAAATGAAAATTTGCTGTTAATTTACTCGCCCTCAGTCCATGCGAGATGTAGGGGTCTTTTTTTTTCTTCAGTTGAACAGTAAAGAAATATAGTAGCTGAAACGTGGTCATTGGTGAATCATATACTTTGAAAGTCAAAAAACATATACAGGCAAAACAAATTCTGGTGATTCATTGAGGTATTATGAAGTGAAACGATCGGTCTGTGCAAGAAACTGAACATTATTTGCAGCATTATTAACTGTAGCCTCGGAAAACGATCCTGAGCGAGAGTTCACGGCAGTCTGAAGCGTGAGATAATAATGTTGTAAATATAATGACAGTCTATTGTGTCTACACTGTTGTTTAGACTTCATATCAATTGTTCCCACCCCCAAAAGCATATTGGCCAATCATGGGTAAGTTGGCATCTTCACAGGCTCCAGACCGTAAGATTTCCTATCAGTAGCTGAAACATAATACTGCACTCTAAAAATGACTGTTCCTTCCTGGATACGGAGCTGAACTCCCAGTAATGGGTATCATTTCTTAAAATGAGTTTGTTCACACATGGAGGTGTAGTCAACAGTCTGTTTCACACTTACACCCAGAGCGCTGGAGTCTAGCTGTCTGTGTCGGAGCTCCCACAGTGCAGTGCTGTACCTGAGGCAGCGCCTGAACATGTTTGGTGTGGGACACCTCATCCTGCACTTCATTATCAGAGGCACATGGGAACAAGTGTATCTAAATAAACAGCTGTAGGCACTGACTAGGATCTCAGTGTTCTATGTTGTATATTTAGCAAATATGAAATATATACAATATGTTTTATAATTAATTTTTAAACACTATCTACATAAGAGCCATCTGCAAATTCCTGAAGCACTGGCTAAGATGAAGCTGTTCTCTGCGGGTACTTGAGCACTGAACGGTTGCTGACGGCCTGGAGCGCGCATCTCCTAAAGCATCTAAACAAATTCTCAGATAGGCGCTATGTTTACATAAAAAATCGCATATCTGAGGTCTAAACACATATGTTCTTGCCTAAAAAAACTCTTAAAACTACATTCGTTACAAAATAACGGTATTATCTATAAAAATATGGTGAGTTTGCTCGTCCGCCATGACATATTTAATATTCTTTATTCATTATTAAATAATATTTATTTTTTATTTTATTAATTGTATTATTTCATGGGAATGAGATGGT
Organism: Ancherythroculter nigrocauda; assembly: GCA_036281575.1. Classification (NCBI taxonomy): domain Eukaryota; kingdom Metazoa; phylum Chordata; class Actinopteri; order Cypriniformes; family Xenocyprididae; genus Ancherythroculter; species Ancherythroculter nigrocauda. Next base: position 26,918,343 of record VTFQ01000015.1, read on the forward strand.
TTGCATTATGAATTTTTTGCAATTTTTTGAGGATTATGCTTTTGGTTGGTCGCTTCACATGTCTCTTTGTGTCTAAGTGGGAGTTTCTTGCCCAGTAGACTAGACTTTATACTGATAGTCATAAGCCTAGCTAAGCAAGACTAGTGTTTAGTCTGCAACTCTGCATGTTAAAGCATTCCTCGCTTCTGATCTGACAGCAGTCCTCAATGGTTTGGACAGTCCCTGTCCTCTGTCTAAAAGCTGTTTTGACTGGCTGTGTGTTGTTTTTGTGTGGCGTGGGGTCAGGTGGGGACGGCTGGGTGGATGTGGGCTTGTTTTGTAGGTGATGGCGAGAGAAACAGACTACATCAGGACAGATCATCTTTGTGAAGTCTGACAGGAGGCTCCTGCTTTTGTTTGTATTTGTAAAAGACATTACTTTGTACTTTAACTATTAGTCAACACAAAGTCCACAGCGGATGCAAGCAGAACATCCTGATGCATCAAAACTAAATTGTTCCCATTACAGTCAACAGTGCTATTTAATCGCTGTGAATTGTATTCATTATTTATTTAAATGACCATTACATAGTCATTTAAAGTTTCTACCAGTATATATCATCTACTCATTCATATTACTATTACTTGTTTATAAGTGTGTGTGTGTGTGCGTGTATATACAATATATATATATATATATATATATATATATATATATAGTATATTGTATATTTACATTTGAAGCAATATTCAAATTGTTCAGTTTAAGAAATGTTCTGTAGCTTATTCTAAATATTTTATATTAATACATAATTATATATATTTTAATTTTTATATAGAGAATTCTAAATTAATAAAGCTAATTATGTTTATGTTTCTAACTATATGTCCATTTAAACAATATTACTAAAGTTTAATATAAATTAGTTCTTTACATAAAAATTCTTGCTTTACATAAAAGGATTTAAAATAATCATAAAATGGATGCACAAGACATAAAAATGACAATAAAAGCAAAGAACAGAGAAAATAATTTAAAATTTATTTCAAATGTTAACATTTAAGAATAAAAATAATGATACATAAATAAGATAAATACATAAAAATATTCAATAAATAAACAAATGGAAATATAATTAAAAATATTTGTCTATTCTAAATTATGATAATTCTTTTGTTTCTAACTGTATGTATATACATTTAAAGCAATACTGAAATTAATATAATGCCCAATTTAAGAAATATTCTGTAAATTATTCCAAATTAATTAATAAATCATTCTAAGTAAATAAATGGAAGTATTCTAATATGATACAATATATTATATAAACTAATCTCAAATTAATACATTTAATAGATTATTCTTAATTTATAAATAAATTAAAATATTTCATATATTATTCAAAATTAATTATAATAAATTATTCTAAATGTTTTCCAGCAATTTTACTGTATAATTTATTGTATTATTTATTATTTATTGTTGTTACGTGACTGTGGTCACTTCCAAAGTAGAATCTGTGCGATGCAAATACAGAAAGGTGGATTTAGTTTTAGATATATACATATGTATATATTTTTGACTGGTCATTAAACAAGAGAAGTTTCAAGGTTCTTTCAGGCTCTGCTGCCATCTCCCATGATGCACTGGTATAATTTCCACTAATACGAGCGTGTTTGTGTGGACGGCATCCTCCCATCTCTGGCAGACGGCATTAGCGATGTGTTTTTATCCACTAGCAGCCCATTTCCTCTGCGTAACGAGCTCTGATCACCAAACATTAATAAACCAACCAGAGACGCCCAGTCACCCACTCACATCCTCACGGGTCGTCATAGTAACGGACATATGACTCCAGCATCAGGGCCGGTTGTGTGTTTGTGCTATTTTTGAGTGCAGGAAGCATCTCTGCACCGCTGTATGTGTAAATCACCCTGAGTCCTCGTACCCGCTTCCCAGCAGGGAATGTTCGATTCAGGCATCCCGGCTTCTGTTACATTCACAGAGAGAGAGTGAATCTATGTGTGACGTGTGTCAAACTGAGGTCTGTTTGTCATCTGTCAGTGATTATTGTGTTTGGACTGAGATCAGAGAACGTAATGGGTGTTCTCTCACAAATTTCTATCTGTTTTTTTTTTTTTTTTGCAGATTGCATGCGGATCTGAACACAACTTGGCTGTTGTGGGTGAGTACAATGAGCTTGGGTGCTTTTAGTGCTATTATGGCACAAGAAATTGAATGTTTTATTTTATTTTAGAACATAAGCATGCATGAGTCTTTGCGCAGATGACTCATGTTAGGAATGTTTGCAGTGGGTAGTCTCCATGTCAACACATGTTGTCTTTATGTATCTGATGGCCCATTACAGTCATTGGAAAGAAACCTGCCAGGCGTCAATCATTGCCGCCCAACAGAAAAACAAACGTCAAGCTGTGATGTGCTTGAGATGAAGGAAATCAGGGGTTTTCTGTGAGCATTGTCGAGTGGCTCTCACAAAGAACATGTTCAGGTCATAGTTCACAAAAAAGTGCTGTCAAATCAATTAATCGCAACTAATCGCACATAAAAACTACTAATCTAACAAAAAAGTTTGTAAATATGTGTGTGTGTGTGTGTGTGTGTATGTATATATATATATATATATATATATATATATAATATACACACACACATAATTTTTCAAACGTTTATGCTAGATGCGATTAGTCATGATTAATCAGTACATTCACTCACACACACACACACATATATTTACAAACTTATGTTAGATGTGATTAGTCGCGATTAATCGATTTAACTGCACTGATATATATTAGTGCTGTCAAATCAATTAATTGTGACTAATCTCAATTAATTGATCGATTAATTAGTGGCGATTAATCGATTTAATTGTGACTAATCACATCTAGCATAAACGTAAACACACATATTTACAAACTTTTATGTTAGAAGCAATTAGTCGCTATTAATCAATTTGACAGCACTAATATATACAGTGTGTGTGTGTGTGTGTGTGTGTGTGTGTGTGTGTGTGTATAGTATAAAAGTAAGCCATTATTTTCATGACAATCAAGCATATTTCCCCCAAAATCTCTTTACTGTAATCCATCTGAATGTTTTACTTTGTTTTACTTTAGTGTTTGTCATCATCCTTAATGATGATTTTTATAGCTCACCAAAAATATTTATTTATTGATTCATTGATTTAGTATAAAATGAAACCATTATTTTGTGACAATCAAGCAAATTTCCCTAAATTCTTTTTACTGTATAGCATTTGAATGTTTTACTTTGGAGTTTGTCATTATCTTAAATGATATTTATTATCCTTTACTAATCCATTATATTTTAATAAAAGTATTACATTTAATATTTTAAAAAATATTTATTTTCTAATTTATTTCTTTAGCTAGCATAAAATATATAAAGGATGACAAACACTAAAGCACAAACACTGTAAATACAGTATATGTATATATGTGTGTGTATGTAATATATATATATATATATATAATATATATGTAATATATATATATATATATATATATATTCTTCACAGGTTTCCTGACACCTAGCAGATTCTTTCTTGCGGCGAGGTTCCATCACATATACAGTTGCCATGGCAATAATTCTACAGTATCTTTAGGTGTAAAGTAGCTTATTATGGGATGTGACTGCTTTGACATTGAGCGGGGAAAGAAAAAAGACAGGATTAAAGGAGAGTAAGCCAGCATTTTGAGATTTCACTAAGCCTGATGGCCAGAATTATCTCTGAAACCAGCTCTGGCTTCTGTACTTTTGAGACTTCATCGTCCGGATTTCAGTAATAGAACGTTTTCAGCACTTCGTCTTTAACATTAGTAGAGATGAGTATCTGTTGCTGGACTAATTAAGCCACCGCTCCGTGCTGTGATCTTTACTGCTATCACAGAAGGATGCAGGGAATTAGTCCCTGTGGCTTTGTGTAAGAGCATCAGAGGGAAATGAGCAATCACTGAATAAGAATATGAAGTTATTGATGTAATAGAAGCTATTTACAGAGAAAAAATAGAAGCTTAACAGAGAAAAAAGTAACACCGTTGACTAAATGCAGTTCATGGAGTTTGTTTGTAAACTTTAAAACTGCCTGCTTGCTGTCCTCACATTACTGTAATATTATTCTGTTGCATTTCATCCCAAAATCAAAAGGAAAGATGAGAATTAAAGCATAAAGAAAACAAAGCATCATTTTTGGACAATTAAGGTTTCGGATCGATTGGCCAATCAATCCGTTTGTTCTAAGTAACCTATTTATTTCTGTCCCAAACTAGCTCAACTCAGTGGAGTACGTCATAGGAATTTCCCAAGCCCTCCACCTTCCCCAGCACCACCTGCCTAGATCTGCTTGGGGGTTTCATTTAAATAAAATTGACCATTAAATATTTTTTTTGTTGTTGTTGTCTCGAGGGTCTAGATAAGTTGATTTTCATTACTATATTATAGTAGTAAGAATTATAGTTTGTGTGATATTGTAATGAGAATATAATTATTTTGCATTTGGTGTGAAATACGATGCAGACATGTCCATTTCTATGCAAAATTCACCCAGCGACTGTCTAAATCAACTCTGACTCTTGAATGAATAGTGCGATTGACAACAATACTGACATTTGGTGCACTTTTTTTTCTCTAAATTGGGGTAAAAATGAATGTGGAAGCAGCCCAGTTCATCAGCTGAGAAGATAACCAAGTTGAAAAAGCCTGATTACAGAAGTATTGATGATTACCATAGAAGCATTGGTTTCTTGGGGGACTTGAGGTTTATCTTTTGTTCCATTGTGTAATGCAACCTTGAGATGGTGATAGACAATCATGACAACTCATGGCACCACAAGAGAGCAAATGAATAACATCTCAACATGCCTTGGGAATCACATAGCATTCTCTAAGCACGCATGACTCTTCTGAGAGGCACTTCCATCTTTAAGTGAGATTAATTAGGATTAGGGATGCTGATGTTTTTACATGACTGACCAGTGAACAAGTTCGCACATCGTTTGTTTGAATGGCTTGCTGCAACGAATCAGACAATCATGCCTTTTTTATTTCTCTTGTCTAGATTAGCATGCTGTTCTATATGTTTCTATGTGTCTGTAAGTGTGTTGCTATGGGAACAGTTTTGCTGTGCATCAGTGACTGAACACTTTAGAGCTCTTGTTTTGCGAATTACACATCATCCACACTCAAAAACAATGATTTGGTAAACAAAACATTTTTTTGTCGTGTTTTTAAGTTTACGATGTTGTTTTCATGAACAGGGTTCCTACTTTTTTTTTTGGTAAACATAAATCATTTTATATTTTATTCATAGTTCTGCATAAGTGTAGCCCGCTTACAGACAAGAAAACAATGAATTTATTGTATAAAGACATATCTGTTAAAAGTGTTACAGTGAATAGGGGAGTGTGGGAGATAAGGGGGGGGGAGGCGACAAACGAGTTACCCTTGAGAAAGCTTGCTCGCTCCTGGTTGCCGTGGCGACGGGACCTGTTATGTAATCATGTTGCCGTGGCACGTGCTTCCATGGCGATGCGGGCTTGACCACACCCACCAGCTGGACGTGTTAGAGGTGTTGCAGGAGGGTCTGAATGATTCACAAGTGTGATGTGTGTACAAGAAACCTGCTTCATGGCGCCTTATTCATTCAGAATCATTTTTAACGTCCCAGTGACATTTTTCATTTTTATTATTGATTTTACAGATGCTTTTAGCAATAATGACTTCTGTATGTATGACATTTCTGTATGTATGTGAATCACTGTGAATCAAACCTGTTACTTTGGGTTTGTAAGCGCATTCACCTGTCTGTCTGTCTGTCTATCTATCTATCTATCTATCTATCTATCTATCTATCTATCTTTGTCTATCTTTCTTTCTATCTGTCTGTCTATCTATCTGTCTGTCTGTCTGTCTGTATGTGTCTGTCTGTCTATTTTTGTCTATCTATCTGTCTATCTATCTATCTGTCTGTCTGTCTGTCTATCTATCTATCTATCTATCTATCTATCTTTGTCTATCTTTCTTTCTATCTGTCTGTCTATCTGTCTATCTATCTATATCTGTCTGTCTTTGTCTGTCTGTCTGTCTGTCTGTCTGTCCTTCTGTCTATCTATCTGTCTGTCTTTGTCTATCTTTCTGTCTATCTATCTGTCTGTCTGTCTGTCTGTCTTTGTCTATCTTTCTGTCTGTCTATCTGTCTGTCTGTCTGTCTGTCTGTCTTTGTCTATCTATCTGTCTGTCTTTGTCTATCTATCTGTCTATCTGTCTATCTGTCTGTCTGTCTATCTTTGTCTATCTATCTGTCTGTCTTTGTCTATCTATCTGTCTGTCTGTCTGTCTGTCTGTCTGTCTGTCTGTCTGTCTGTCTATCTATCTTTCTGTCTGTCTGTTTGTCTGTCTATCTTTGTCTATATCTGTCTGTCTGTCTTTGTCTCTCTATCTGTCTCTGTCTGTCTGTCTGTCTGTCTGTCTCTTTCTATCTGTCTATCTTTCTGTTTTGTCTATCTGTCTATATATCTTTCTGTCTATTTTTGTCTGTCTGTCTATATTTCTGTCTATATTTCTGTCTATCTGTCTGTCTATATTTCTGTCTGTCTATCTGTATGTGTGTCTGTCTATCTTTGTCTATCTATCTGTCTATCTATCTATCTTTCTGTCTGTCTGTCTGTCTGTCTGTCTGTCGTCTGTCTATCTGTCTGTCTATCTTTTTCTATCTGTCTGTCTATCTATCTTTCTGTCTGTCTGTCTGTCTGTCTGTCTGTCTGTCGTCTGTCTATCTGTCTGTCTATCTTTTTCTATCTGTCTGTCTATCTGACTGTCTCTGTCTATGTATGTCTGTCTGTCTGTCTATCTAATTTAAATTACTTGGAAAATAAATAAAAATTAAATGTCTGTCTGTCTATCTGTCTATTGTTGTGAATCAAGTTGCAACATTGTCATGGAACATATTTCACTGTCTCTCTTTAGGGGGTCGGATCTTCTCCTGGGGCTGGAATGAACACGGAATGTGTGGAGACGGTTCCCTTTGTGACATCACGCAACCACAGCCAGTCCCCAGTCTCAGAGACGCTACGGCTCTTCTGATTGGCTGTGGAGCAGGGCATTCAATGGCACTATGCAGGTTGAAGAGCAACAAGGATTCTGCAAGCTGAACTGGTTTCAGCGTTTGGCTCTGACACTGTTTGCTTGCGTTACGGTTTTAATTAATTATTCAGAAAGACCCATTTAAGCCTTTAAAGAACAGATTTTAGATCAAAGTCTCAGAGATGCAAATACTACTTACTGATGCACGCATTATGCTTATGACATTAGGAAATGACCTAAAATATAATCAGGAACAAGAACACTAGGCAGCTTAATGCAAATATTCATAGCTTAAATGAGAGGCCCTGATCGTTTTTGTTTTTAAAAACGTTTTCTCGTATTGAATGCCAAAATAAGTCAATCTATATGCATTCACTGATGTATATCGGCTTGTACATACTGTCCTAGTGCCTTCAAAGCCATTCAGAAAGACTGAAATTCAATAAGGAGAGAAAAATTCAATCAGACACTCATTTTCTAGATGGGTTTTTGTCAGCACTGAAATGGTCATTCACGCTTCCTTTGCTGTGATCGACGGTCAAGGATCATTTCCTCTGACCTTTCACCTCAGGGACAGAGAAAAGCATTAAATAACCTTCACTATATATCCAATGACTGAAACAGATTTACTGCTCAGAAATGACCTGTCTGAAAACAATCAATCTCCCAGAATACTCAGTGATGGAGTGATAATCTACTAAAGATTGGGGGGGTTGCCTTAAAACAAAGCTTGAAAAACCCACAAAACACAAAATCTCTGTTTTAGTGCTTTTTATTACCATTATTTATTTCTCTTTTTTTAATTGCTTTTTTTTCTCTCTTCAGAAAAAGACACAAAATTGCCTTAACAATATGTCAACTCAAACCATCAATGAAAACACCACCTGGTTTTAAATAACTATCCATACTATGCACTGCAATGTGCTGAAAAACACAAGGAATGTCTCACAAAACAGCACAAACGTTTGAGATGCCACCTTTTGCCAGTAAGATAGATGTTCACTGTGTCCAAAAACTGTTCAGTCTCAAAGACTGTACACCTCTGGAGTTTTATTCATATGTATATATATATATTTATTACTCGCTGATGTTTGTGCTCTGATGTGGTTGGGTCTTCAACAGTCCAGCATATTGTAAGGAAATGACCCAATGTTGACATTCCCATGATGCAACTGGCAGTGCGCTAGTTTGGTCCCAAACAACTGGGTATACTTAACATTTTCACAACAATGAAAAATAAACGTTGAAACAAACTTAACACACAGTATCGGTTCCTTTCATATATTCCATCATAAACCCTGTATGTTCTTGTTCTCTATAAAGAGTAGTGTTGTTGTACAGTGCAGGATTGTCTCTTGTGTTGGTTTTTATGAAAACCGCCATAATATGTGGCTTCCAAAATAGCTTGTATATTCACATTGAATTTTCAAATGCAAACTAAGCATTTATTAAACATTTTTTTCATCAAACTCAATGTTGGTGTTGTCATTCCTTCAAAAACTGAGTTTGGTCCCAATGATGTGCTGACAAGCCTTGGTATTTTACCTTCAAATCCAACACTGCATTCTAACCAGGTGTGACACTTCATCGTCTTTTTACTATTAAAGTGAAAATGCTATGCAATCACAGCCACAGACGTTGTATGTTAAACATCAAAATAATTAAAGGGATAGTTCACCCAAAACTGAACATTCTGTCATCATTTACTCACCTTCAAGTTGTTCTGAACCTGTAGGAGTTTCTTTCTTCTGTTGAACACAAAAGAAGATATTTTGAAGAATATCAGTAACCAGTCAGTTGATGGTAGCCATTGACTTCCATAGTATTTTTTTTTTCATACTACACTGTAAAAAGTAATATGCTATATCTACTACGCAAAATTTTACAAGCAATATTAATTAAATTCAACAAATAGAATTGAGTTAGAATTAATCAAATTAATTCCTTAAATGTCAACTATTTAAAACGAGTAAAATTTAAACAAAATTTCTGAATAACAGACAGACGTCAAACATGAATTAAGAGCTCTTTATTATTATTGTATTTTTGTTGTCAACATTGAAGACACCTGATGATAGCAAGCACAATCACTGAAGGAAAGAGAAACACAAGAATTAACGGAGTTTTAGATGTTGATGTTGATTTTATTGAAAATATTTGGTCACCATTATGGTGATCGGTGTTTCATTTGGTTGGTCAGTTTGACTCTTTACCTTTTATGTCAGTTTGTGGCTTTGTAATGGTGTTTGCTAATTTAACACATTTTAAATGGTTGACTTTTAAGGAATTAATTTGATTAATTCTAACTCTATTCTTATATGTTGAATTTAATTAATCACGTTGCTTGTAATCTGTTGCCACAATTTTATTGAGTAGCTAGAGTGTAATACTTTTCACATGGCTACATTCAACCGTTTGATTACCAACATTCTTTAAAATATTTTCTTTTGTGTTCAACAGAAGAAAGAAACTCATACTGAGGTGCGTATCCCAAAATCATCGTTAGCCAACTAACATCGCAAGTTTCGTCGTTACTTACATAGTTCAGCGATTTGGTGTTTCATTCGCAAACAGCATTGCAAACTTGTGTGGTTGGAACGACAGCTATCGAGCTGTGGTTAGAAACATAGTTTCATGTTTTTATGACATTATGTGGACTTAATAAATCCTTATCTTGAGCAAAATAAGCATTAAGCACATCGTATATCTTTTATTTAGAATATATACAAATGTCATTTATATATTTTAGTTTGTCAAGAGACAAAGCACCGTTTTTGAAGAGTGTGCATGTGCGTACATGCTCTAGTACGTAAGAACAAGCATTTGATTTAATCTGGAAATAAAGCAAAATAACTGAGGAAAATGAGAATTAGTCCTCTAATGCCATGTCCGCAGCATTAATTCGATCTCAAACGGATTCATTTAAAGAAGTTATTACTCACCACCTGCGTGACGTCATTCACCAACGTGGTTGAACGACAAGTTTGCGACAATACGGTTTCGGGAAACAGTCAGGGCTAGCTAGTTGATTTGTTCAACGATGCATCATACTATGGTAGTTCAGCAGCGAGTCACATTGTCGTTTGGGAAACGCACCCCAGGTTAGATGGTGAGTAAATGACAAAATTTTCATTTTGGGGTAAACTATCCCTTTAAGACAAGTGAAATTTTGGACCAATGAGATTCCATTGTGGGCGGAGCTTCCCAGCATATTACAGTATGTCACGTCGCACCTGATTAGGACACGGTGCATCTCGAAAGTAACCAGCCAAACATGAGCTACAAAATATATCAAACTGTCATTTGTTCTACAGAAAGGAATGTAAAAGTGAACGGTGCAAACAGTGCAAAAGGCATTTCTACATGGTAACTACAGTAGTACAAAATACGGGAAAACAATTGCTATTTTTTTCTCCCTACTCACACATGATCACAGAGCACATGTTTTTGTTTCTTTTTTCCCACTGAAATGTGATTAGCGACATTTTTACAACATTTAAACAACCAAAAACAAACACTTCAACGAGATAAAAGAAATGATTTACACAACACCAGCACATACAAGCACCATGTGTACAACACTGACACTCACGAACGGAAAAACAACAGGCATTTCGCACAGCACGATAGCACAATAAACCACAAACGAAACAGCGCTACGTACGGCTGAACAACTACAGCTTCTCTTGGTTACTGTGCTACATCTACGCTGAATTAATTCTCAGTCACAACTCAAAGAGAAGTGCTAATCTACAACAAACACACAGCTCGCGCTCTCTCACACACACTAACGCTAAATACGGTACTATCAGGTGGGGGATGTGGCTTTATGGTTGACACACATAGTGGTTGGTACACCATGGTTCATTACACACACTGACTCGGTTGGTTGTCTGCTTCGGTTGGCACGCTGGGTCTCTAAAAAAACACGAAGAGAAAACAACAACAACAAACAACAAGGAAAATCATATTAATACACCAAACGGACGGCACAGAAACATGGGGGAGGGGAGGGCGGATGGAGAAGGCTGGCGGGATTGTTGTCCCTCGAACCGTGCAAGCAAACAGGGTGATACTCGTCAAGCAGGTGACTATGACCTCCTTTACAGGCTCATGGTAAACTTGGGGTTTACCATGTGCTCTCCCATGCTCCAAACTGCATTCATTCAGATCCAGTGTAAGTCTACAGGTTAGTGTTAAAGGAATAGTTCACCCAAAAATGAAAATTTCCTGATTATTTACTCACCCCAAAGCCATACATGATGTATATGACTTTCTTTCTTCAGCCGAAGAGAAATTAAGGTTTTGGAGGAAAACATTCCAGGATTTTTTCATGCAAGTGAATGGTTCCAAACGTAGAGCAATTCTGACGATCCATAATCCATATTTAGGCACCTTCAAAGTTCTCCACATGACCCCAGCCGACGAATAACGGTCTTCTCTAGCAAAAAGATCCAATTATATACTTTTATCTACAAATTTTTGCCTTGGTCCAGCTCTGCGAAACACGTTTATAGGATGATTGAGTTCACAAACTCTTGCATGAAGTGCGCACATCGGAAAGGTTACGTGTGACGTAGGTGGCATTGTTTACAAGAGGAGTTTACGTCAAGGATACACACATAAATGGATCATTTTTAACACTAAACTGAAACAAATACTAATATACAGCAACCACCACTTGTTCTTCACACTTATCCACACTTGTAAACAATTCTTTCCACCTACGACCTTCTCAACGTTCATGCGTCACACAAGAGGTCTTGAACTCAACTGTCTCGCTCTTTGCAGCGCTGGAGCAAATGTGCAGCACAAGTCCTGAAAAGTGAAGCCAAAACATTTTGATCGCCCCCTGGTGGCTGGCTGCAGTATAGGTCATAAACCTCGCCCTCTCCATGTAATCAAATGGGATGCAAGTCAAGCTAAAAAATCCAATTACGATTCAAATATTTTTTTCCAGAAGATGGTTTCTGTCATTTTAGGTAGTTGTTGACGTATGTTCACGTGTTCGTTTTTCCAGTAAGTTTGGTTTTAGTTGGTTATTTGACTTTGATACTGCAGTTCCACCTCAGAATCACTACTGCACAGACCCATGCTCTAAATGACGTAATTGGCAACAACCATTTCTGGGATATTTTGGCTTCATTTTTCTACAGTGGAATGTGGAGATGCACCATCCATCTTTTTTTACAGTCTATGAGCTGAACCAAGGCAAGCGTTTGCAGCTAAAAAGTTTTTTTTTCTTTACACGTTTTGCTAGAGAAGACCGTTGGAGCCCTCTGAAGCTGCCTAAATGTGGATTTTGGACCATCAAAAGTGGTCTACGTTGGGCACCATTCACTTGCATGAAAAAAATTCTGAAATGTTTTCCTCCAAAACCTCAATTTCTTTTCAGCTGAGGAAAGAAAGTCATATACATTTTGCATGGATATGGGATGAGTAAATAATCAGGAAATTTTCATTTTTAGGTGATCTATTCCTTTAAATGATTAGCTCATCAGGTCATGCTGTGTTTGGGTTTGTACGCAGTGGGACGGTGTGACATGCTTGGTTAATGACTTGTGGCATGCTACCGGTGTGCGAAACAGGGCACCGCTAGTCCTGCCTCGGCTCTCCTGTTTCAATCCCCCGCTTTACCGGGAGGTCACACACTTTCTCTTTGACCTTTCCAATCTTTCAAGATCCAAGTGTGATTGTGCATCCTTTTAACAGGACTGAATTACGAGCTAATAACACTGGTGCATGATTGCAAGATTTGTTTGTTTTTTAATATGGACTGCAAAGTCCAAAAATAGCTGCCGGAAAACAGCTCGGTGATAAAGACGGGGTGAAAGATCAAAGAGACATCACAATACAGGCACAGCTTATTGCCAAGCAACTGGGGATTTATGTATGCATGTTCTGTCAAAGAAAACCAGAGTCTATATACAGATTGGATACAAAATTTATTTCATGCAATTTTCATATTTACAGTTTTGTCATTCGCATATGTATTTTTGCATAAAATTCCATGCATTTACCTCTCCCCAAGTAATCCCAAAAGTACATTGATTAGTTTCTTTTTAAAAGATGCTTTTTTTCTGTCAACTGCACGATACATCTATATTGTATATTTTCTGTGATTGCGTGTGCTTTGCTACAGTGTTAAATGTTTAAAAATGTGATATACACATGTATGTACTCCAGATAAATCACATTTGAAACTGAATTTATGAAAAATATGGGTTTTGTGAAAATAAAAGCTACTTTATATAATAGCTGGTATTGTCATTGAAATTCTGCTATTTAGATTTGCCTGCTCGTGTTGAGAAACAGTGAGTTAAAGTGCGTTTTTTTAGTATTTGCATCTTAATTTGTCAAAAAGTCAGATGATCACCTTGATTGCTGCTACTAACAGATACAGGGTGTTTAAAACACACCAGAGATCATAGTTTGGGGAAAGGCAAAAAAAATAAAAAAAATGTCTGCAAAAATAAAAAAAACAATTGCTACATATATTGTATGTCATCATAAATGATATCATACTCTGCATCAGATATATTCAAAGAAGCTTTGGGTAAAAAACATTTTTCTTACATATTTTCAATAAACTTACATTGTTTTCTCAGATAGTTTCCCATGCAAGGCATGCAAATGCAAATGAGGTTTCTTCAGTCAAGTTTCTATGTTGGTGACGTGTGCATCACTAGAATCATGATTGTTAGTGTTACTTCAAACTAATTTTATCTTATATCATATATGAAATAGCCATTGTCTCATCTTTTTTCCTTTTAAATGGTGTCCATTAGCACCTAATGAAAACCACAGCTTAAAACACCCAGGGTTTAGGAAAAAGGAGCAATGAAGGAGAGATAAGGGGAAGAATGAAAGTGTAGAGATTTGAAAGTGAGGAAAGAAATGAGACAGCAAAGAAGGGAGGGTAGATGCATGAGACCACTGCATAGGAAGATGAGAGACTGTAGAAGAGAAGAGAACAGGAGACAAGGATAGACAAGTGAAGGAAAGTGGAGGAGGAAAATGGAAGGATTAGAAGAAAGGAGGAAAGAGAAAAAGGGAAGGGTAGAGGAAGAGGGAAGATCAGACAAGGGAAGAGGAAAGGGATAGGAAAAGGGAGAGGAAGAGGAAGGAGAATAGTGGAAGAAGAGGTAATAAAACAAGAAAAAAGAATAGATAAGAGAATGGAGGAGAAAGAGGGGGAGGAAATAATTAAGAAGAAGATAAAGGAGAAGAGCAGAGAAGGAAGAGGAAGGAGAAGGGCAGAGGATGAGTAAGGAAAAGAGAATAAGGAGTGGAAGAGGATGCAGAAGAAATGAGAAAAAGAAAAGAAGAAAACAGGAAAATGGAGAGGAGGGAGCAGAAAGGAAGAATAGACAAGTAGAGATGAGGAAGAGAAAAGAACTAGGAAGATGAAGCAATAAGGATAGACAAGTGAAGGGAATAGGAGGAGGAAAAGGGAAGGAACAGAAGAGAAAAAGGAAGAGGAAAGACAGAGGAAGAGGAAAAGATTGAGAAGGAGAAAAGAGGAAAGAACAGACAAGAGAAGGAAAGCAGGAAGAGGAAATGGGGAGGAAGAGGAAGGAGAGTAGTGGAAGAAGAGGTAGGAAAACAAGAAATTAGATAAAAAATTAGATAAGAGAAGGGAGGAGAAGGAAGAGGAGGAGGAAGGAGAGGTAATTAAGAAGAAGATAAAGGATAAGAGCAGAGAAGGAAGAGGAAGGAGAAGGGCAGACAATGAGGATGGAAAAGAGAGTAAGGAGTGAAAGAGGAAGCGGGAGAGGAAGCAAAAGCAAATAAGAGAACAAGGGATAGGAAGAGAAAGGTGAAGGGAGGAGGAAGAGGAAATAGAAGCAAAGAAGTGAAGGAAGATTAAGGATAACAGCAGAGAAGGAAGAGAAAGGAGATGGATTGAGAATTAGGAAGGAAAAGAGAATAAGGACGAGGAGAGGGGAAGAGGAAAGGAAGCAAGAGAAGAGAAGAGAAGAGAAGAGAAGAGAAGAGAAGAGAAGAGAAGAGAAGAGAAGAGAAGAGAAGAGAAGAGAAGAGAAGAGAAGAGAAGAGAAGAGAAGAGAAGTTTCAAATGAAAGAGAGTTTAATGAGAGACGGATGGTACACAGTGTGAGCAGGCATCTCAGCGCAGCACTGCGGAGCGAGGGCCTCTGATTGGTTAGTTTTGTTGTCCATGCTACAGGATGGATGGGATGGGAGAGTGGACCTGCTGCATGAGACAGGGCGGGCTGCAGGGCAGAGCCGACACTGAGGCCACGCCTCCAGACATGCTGCTATGGCTCCATGGCTTTTCATAACCTTCATTTGAAGAGAAAAAGGGCTTTCAGTAAAACCTCAGAGCAGCCTTCAATCTTAGACAAAGACTCTCTGCCAAGGCTTCCTTGTGAATAAATATGGATATATAAGTATGTACGTGGACAGATAGCTGAGGTGTGTGTACTGTATCTGGTGTGTTTGCACAGATTAGATTTTGTTAGTGTTGCCCTGTCATGTACTTGTTATGTTCATGGTTAGCCAGTTGACATTGACTGATTGCCAAGTCAACTGCATCACCCTCCATGCGTTCTATGCTTCAAACTCTCTACTGCATGCATGGGGTGGTTTCACAGTGCTTTACAGCGTAACACAGGTTCAGAGAGACATCAAAGAACTCAGCCAGACACATCAGCTCAACAAGTGACAACCATACGTGTATTCCCAGATTATTGTTAACTGTTTAACTACAAGATGATGCTAGTTCTGTTAGAAATGGGGCTAACTACAGGGCTAACAAACAACAGAAGTATTTCATTTGTATCTTAATTCTTTCTTATCCTAAAATATTGCTCAAGTTCTTACCTTTATTACAAGAGTTAAGGAAAGAGTTTGATTCTTAATAGCCCTGGCTAAGTCTTATTGTGACTACCCTGTTGAAAAGACCAGCATAGTTGTTTGTGTTGTGCATACTAGTACCAGTGTACCAACAAAATTTTCTAACTAGCCTACCCAGCAAGTTTTTCTTGATCATCCAGCATCAAGAGAAGCTAGACCAGCACCTAACCAGCCTGGATGAGCATGGGAATTCATGCTGGTAAGCTGGTCTTTTCAGTAGGGTAGCATGGACTTGCAATTGTCATTGTTTTAAGTTACAATCGAGAGCTTCTGACTGGCTGAGTTCTTGTCATGTGACCACATGCCCCATATCCCATGCTGCATCTCTTGTGAGATTCACCATCACCAGGACCACCCGCCATTGTGAATCTGCATGCAAACAAGCACACTGCTAGGTAATTATTCTTTTACTGTGTAAAACCATTTTTTCATGAACATTGTAATGTTACTTTTTCATTTAAAATTGGACCCTTACATAACGGTCCACTGAATCTGCCTGAAATACGTACTGTAAACCATACTGCATTCGCATGAACACATTAAGAAAAACTTGCACTGCATGTACTTGTCAAAGATCTTGTTCAGACTGAGCTAAAAAATCAAAAGAGGCCTGTTGACGGCTCACTTGGATACGTCATTTCTATTGCAGCTTTTCCTGTCAACCTTAGGATAACGGCAGATCTGAGGAGTTATCAGACTGCAAGAAAGAAGGCTGAGTGACAGCCGGTCGATTTGCACCGAAAGAGCATCTTTGATAGACAGCTGCTCCACTTTTAGACACAGCACTGGCAGTGCTCTGACGGGTAGCAGTGATTGGCTGGTTACGTACCCTTCCTGACTCTCCCCCCCGTGTGATTAGCTCGGTCTCCTCCGGAAGTGAGCAGGAAGCAGGGTCTCTCACGGTCCACGGGGCTGAAGACTTCCTCTGGCGACACTGCCTGGTCGATGTGAGGACAATCCTCATTGGCCAGGGCAGCTTTCGATGGCTCCCCATTCACTTTAAAATCTCCAGTCACAGGCAAAGAGAGATGACTCATTACAGATTGATGCAAGGTGACATGCAGGATTTATTTCAGGCTATCAACAAGGCGATACATCCTGAAAGCCAAACCGCTCTCAAAGTTCAGACCTGATGATATATAAATGACATTTCTGCAGAGAGACTAATGCTTTTTCCACCATACATGATTTTATACCTAGTCAAATTCACCTGGATTGATCTAACATTTACAAACATTAGGAAACCATATTTTCCTGTTATATCAAGACACAGATCAGGGGTACTCATCCCTGCTTCTGGAGACCCATTGTCAAGTTTAGCTCCAACCTTAATCAAACACACTTGAACCAGCTAATCATTTTAAGTATTATTTGAGCATTAAAGGCAGGTTTGTTGGAGCAGGGTTGGACCTAAACTCTGGACCTAAAACATTGGGTAGGAGCAGAGATAAATACCCCTGACCTAGATGTTGGAAATTTGACTTCTACTAATTAGGCGGATTCCCAAGTGTGAATACAAAAATCTGGATGTCCGAAAGTAGAAGTGGACTTGTCTCTCTGAAATTCTCTTTAGTTAACAGATGTCTTCATTATTTTCTCTGTGACTTTTGGTCACACAATTTAACGTCATTCACAAACCACTTCCCTCTACATCCTTAAGGCATACCATGCCCTTTCATATCAATGTACTCTCTGCATTTTCTGACATAGCATAAACTGTAGTGTAAACTCTTAATTGCTAGGTTGGGACTATTTGTATGATAGATGAGAAAAAGTAGTAGTAAAAGTAGTAAGGTTCAGTGACAGCAAAACCACAGAGAGAGAAACAGGGAGATTTCTGCATTACTAAAACCATTAGCAATTTTTAATTTTCAATAACTAATCTAAATGATCTTTTCAAATAAAAGAGTTGCTCTAAACATCGAACTGAACTAAAAACACTTTGTCTCCTTGTCCAAAAAGTCCATCTATTGAAACTAAGCTGCAAAAATGCCTTGCAAAAACATGACCATCTACTGTACATTAACTCATCAGTGTTCAGCAAACTGACTCATCCAGTTGTGGAAAAGTAACAAGGAAGTGTTAAAGGGATTGTTTGTAAGGCCCTGTTTACACCTGGTATTAAGATGTGTTTTGGTCGATCGGATCACAAGTGGACAAGGGAGAGACATACCCGTTTACACCTGGTCTGTTTTGTCCACTTTCATCCACTTCTGTCCTGATTTAGAAATCAAGAATGGTGAGAGAACATGGTGCTTGGTACATTTTTCGTCTTCAAACCAAACTTGGGTCTTCAGCCGACAAAGTTTAAATCCTGTCTGGCTAGCACGCTTCCCATAATGTTTACGCATTAGGTCAGTAGATGGTCTTTTGTGGCTGTTCAAACACATTTGATCACATGAGCAATTACTCTATGAAAACAATCTGGTCGAATTTGTTTTCGACTACCTCTGGAAGTCGTCGAAAGTGGACAAGCTCAAAATGTTTTACACCCTGTTTACACCTGTATTTAGCGTCGTCCACTTGTGATTCGATCGACCAAAACGCATCTTAATACCAGGTGTAAACAGAACCTAAGTCTTAAAGGTAGAGTGGCAGGCTGTTTACTTCTAAGGGCCAGAAATAAGGTAATATAATGGTAAAACCAAATCATTGATGCTCTGGGAAAACAAATGACATGACTCCTTTAAGGTTAACAAACAGTGACACTGACAAACTTTACAGATTCTAAAATATTAGTTCCTACCTTGGTATCTGATCTCGGAAACCTCTTCCTGTGCCAGGGGGCATGTGTCGCTGTGCGTGCTGGGTCGCGGGGAGTTGATGGCTGACTTGCAGTAGTTGGGAGACCCCAGTTGAGGTGCTCGTGGGATATGCTTATTTTTTTTCTTTGGTAGTTTTTGTTTCGCCATGGCTAGGGAGTAGTACATGCCGAAGTTGTTCACGATTACAGGGACAGGCATGGCAATCGTCAGCACACCTGCAAGGGCACACAGCGCGCCCACCAGCATACCAGACGTCGTCTGAGGGTACATATCGCCATAGCCGAGGGTTGTCATTGTTACCACAGCCCACCAGAAGCCAATAGGTATGTTCTTGAAGTGCGTGTCGCTACTAGCATTGGGATCATTGGGGTTTCTTCCAATACGTTCGGCATAGTAGATCATAGTGGCAAAGATTAAGACTCCGAGTGCAAGAAAAATGATGAGGAGGATAAACTCATTGGTACTGGCACGGAGCGTGTGCCCTAGTACCCGCAAACCCACAAAGTGTCGTGTCAACTTGAAGATACGGAGAATTCGAACAAATCGTACCACACGGAGGAAACCCAACACGTCTTTCGCTGCTTTAGAGGAGAGTCCGCTCAGTCCCACCTCCAGGTAGAAGGGGAGGATGGCCACAAAGTCGATGATGTTGAGGGTGTTTCTGACAAACTTTAATTTGCTTGGACAGGTAGTCACTCGGATCAGAAACTCAAAAGTGAACCACACAACGCAGACACCCTCAACGTAGGTTAACTGCACCATGGTCTCCGTCTCCTGGACGAAACGTTCCCGAGTTTCATTGCCGTCCGTATAGAGTTCTGTACGGTTGATGATGGGATTGAAGGCCTCATGAGTCTCCAAACAGAATGTGGTAATGGATACCAAAATGAAGAACAAAGATGCAAATGCTATCCACTGTAAGAAAAGAGAGAGACATTATGTAAGACCTTAAAGTAAATGTTTAACCAAAAATGAGAATTCTTTCAATATTTAATCACCCCAATCTCTTTCCAAAACCTGGAGGAATGAACTGGTTGGTTGTCTATTCTGATTTCAGATGACTTGATATTTTTATGGTGCTTTTAAACCTCATTTCCTATTCATTGTAACTGCATGGAGCAAAGAGTGATCAGTACAATCCTTCAAAATACTTTTCCAAAGAAAAAGGTCATACAAGTACAACACCAGGATGAGTAAGTGACAGAATTCCTTTAATGCTTGTTCTGTGGATGCCTTAAAAAACATCTGTAACACTCAGTTCTGCTATAAATAGGTTTTTCCCAACTTAAGATCAGACAAAAATAAATCCAATTACAACACCATGAAAACACTAATTGCTCATAAACACCCATTTCAGCAGAATTCAGAGGAAGTACACTTGGATAATGTCACGTCTTCAGTTTCTCAACGCGCCACTGAAAAGTGCCACGTCAACAAGCAGGGGGCTTAACAGAAGTACAGTAGCTGCTAAAACTCAAGGTCATTGTGCGCTCTCAAGGACAGCATAGAGCACCAATATAGCTGCCCTCCATCACTTTGGGATAAATTTAACCATAGTTCCCCTCACCAGGGATTCCTGGTCAGCCTCTGGCAAGGTTACCACACAGATTTGGTGAGATGCTCCCTAGAGTGTTTTGAAAGAAGATGGGGGAAGCTTACAGAATTTACACTGCAGCTTAGTGTAAGAAAGAGTATGACAACATGGACAGATGGAAATGGATTTCAGTAGGGGAGCCCCACCACAGGATGACGGAATACTGGCGGAATCGTGGAATTACATAAGTGCAAGTTGGCCATGTTTTCCCAACCGTGGTATCTTCTGGCAAGTGTGAAAGGCACCATCCATTATGTATATTGATTATCTTGCTGAAATAAAATAGATAAGACTGTCAATCTCAATGACAAATCATCCATCAGTATATATAATAGGGGTGGGAAAATGCATTCATGGAACAAATAAAAATCCAGTGCATTCTTGGAATTTAATATAAGCACTACTACTATATTTTTACATTTTCTGAAGAAAATGTGTTGGTTCATTGGTGCTTGTCAGTGAAAAGTCACTGGGGTGTTTGCTTACCAACTTTAATGAAAAGTAAATGAATGGGGTTTTCCTATTTTATCTTCCGCCAGGCAAAAATCATGAGTCCGATTACTTAGAAGAGTAATAGCACTATTCACCTTTATAATCCACATGATTTGGGGAATTATTTATGCCATTTGCACAAACAGTACAAGTTAAAAGCCAAAGTTTAATGCTTACAGTTAGGAGCTTGTTCAAATCACTAACCCCATGAACAATGCCTTGGCAAACACCACTACCAAATGCATTACATGCTCATTTCTAACCAGAACTACATTGCTTGACCTATTTTCAATGATAAAAATCCAGATTCTGTGGTTAAATTAGCATTTTTGTAAACGATTCACTCAATTGATTACAAACAATTCTCATGTGCTAACTCATGACCATTGCATCATTTAGTAAAGGATCATAACTGAACCACAAACAATAACAAATGATTTTTCATTCATGCTGCAATTATATGGTTTTACAATATGCAAGCTAATATCAAATAACAATGTTGTGTTGTGTTGTGTTTGCATATATCATATTTTCATTAAGTTTCAAAGCATTAATACACCTTCTCTGCTCTGATCTGCCTCTGGTTTTGGCGGCTGGCAACACCTTTCAGTCCTTTGGTTCATTCTATCACATAAATTCTTCTTCCACAGGCGGTTTATAACTGGGTCAGCCAGTGCTTAGTCTAACAGACACTATTCCCTAGATGTGCTTCGTTTCCTGTGTTTGTGGGGAGGAGAAGCATTTTGTCTGAGGAAGCCTACGAGCACATATACACAAAAACGCACATAAATAAGGGCTTTTCACCAATAATTAAGATCAATTTAACCTGTAGAAAAGGCTGTTGAGTTATGGAAATGGAGCAAAATGCATCTTTCTCCATTGAAGATGGAATCCATGTTTTCCGATGAAAAAATGCAATTACTTTAATTTCGTATTGTTAATGTTGTAGCAGTGCCGATTCTTTATTTGGAAGGCACTTAAAATTGTAACATAGACAAATTTTTCCATTTTATATATTTTCTGCAGTTCTGGAGAAACTATGCTTTAATTCATTCAAAATCAGATGTGGGATACAATTTGATATCCTAACAATGCAATGGCAATGGTACCATTAGATGCCAACAAAAAATTGCAGAGTACAAACGATGCCATACCATGCTAGAATTTGTTCTACAATATGAGTATCAACACAATCATTTTCCCATTTTACACACTCTGTCCTGCAAACAATGCCTTATAGATGCGTGCCATTGAACCAGGAACTTGGGATTTTCACAAGCTCTTTTCAGTTTTGTATGCATCATACAGTCAGTGAACAGACTGGGGCGGTAAAATAGTTAATAATTCATCAAGGTAAGATGTGGATTATATCATCACCACTGCTTTTTCTCCCTCACAGAACCAGTGGCCTTTTCATTTTTTGTAATTCATGTAAAATTAACAAACGTGACGTTTCTTAAAAAAAAAGCTCTTATTTAATTACTGAATCACTTTTGCTCTCCTCAAACCGAAGGTGAAAGCACATTCTCACGATCTTGCAAATTCTAGAGGGCAAAAGTTTGATCCATGAGAACGTTTTATCCTCACTCTCCCATTGATCAAGATAAACACAAGAACAGCTTGATCCTCTTGATCTCAGGGGACACAACATGATCCGTTTCTCCCCCTCTGCCCTCTCATCACACATTGATGACTTGAAGAGACAGTCCATTTTATGTTTAAAAATAAGCAAACACTGGTAAAACGTCTACTATAATATCAGCGAATATGTGAAGTTGCTTGTTTCACAGCTTATTTTGAATGTCCGTCATTGGAGAAAAATTATTTTTGTGTCCAAATGATGCATACCAGCAGGGGCTAATGCAGCCATTCTAACCGGCCATTGGTTAGCACGTATCCTAATTAACTTTAATAGAGCTTCAGAGTATTGAGCAACTTTCAGGCACTTTATCATTCAGTGAATCTAGTGCTTTATCACACCCATAGGGACGCTGACTGCAGACATATTAGTGGTTGTTCTAAAGCATCATCATTTGCCGTTTAAGAGCCCATTTTCATTTTTCACCCATTGAAAAAACATGCAAGCTGCAGATTGGGGAATGTTGAAACTCACTTAAAGTGCCGGTAACTGAATTAGTTGGTGGGCGGCCCGGCGCTGATTCATTCTGCGAGCGCAGTGTGTATGAACCGATGTGTTGCTGTGATGCTAATACAGCTGAGATACGAGAAGTTCTCATTAAACAAACTCACACACACCCCAACCACGCAGACTAATGAGTGACGCGCAGCTTGATAATTACTGCGAGGATGGACAAGCCTACATGCATGCGGATGGAGTCACTTCCTGTGCGCTCATATTTATGGAAAAGTACTCCGTAGAGTTGGCACTTAGACAGTATTTCCTTCCACAAAAGAGTCAGGTTCTAAACATGGGCTTTAGACACATGTCCTGGTTGGCAAGTATTTACTTTCCCTTAAATCTCAGAAAAACATGTCAAGGGGCCAGTTGCATAAACACAAAGTCCCTTTAAGACAAGTCATTTCACTCGGCCGCCATCTTTGAAACGCCTCTCGGGCATTCAAGTGCAGTTCCTATCTCTTTGAATGGGGAAACATCAAATTCTCCAAAGCTGTTCACCAAGCTTTCAGTTAAATTTCATATTTGAAATCACCAATGAAATCTGACAACAACTGTCTTATAAATTTTGTTTCTAAACGCTCGAATCATGACAAAAAATTTTATTTTTCAGGCTGGATCAAGCTAATGCGCATGCGCAGTCCTAAGTATGCATTTCTATGGGAAGCACGGGTCTGTTTCAATAGGAACCAGAGCTTCTAACGGCCGCTGAAGTCACGTGATGACTCTAATCAATATTGCCACTTTCTCCCATTCAAAACAATACGAGTGACGTATTTTTAATAGGCATCTATTTTTTAAACTATTAACATTTTATGCATTGTAAATAAATACTGTATTTTTTTTACATGCAATTTATTTAAATCAATATAAATCAACATAACAAATACTAAGATGTTGTATAAATACTTTACCATTTAATCCATATATTTAAAATATTTATTATAATACATTTTACACAATTACAGTATATATATATATATATATATATATATGTGTGTCTGTGTGTGTGTATATATATAAATAAATAAATATATATATATATATATATATATATCATCTCTCACTTACTATAAGAACGACACGGTACGACACATTATCAACCGAAGAGTTGGCATCTGTTGTTTGTAATGCAAAGAACAAACTAGCAAACATCTGAAAACAACAGGACACCTCACTCAAATGATCCAATTTCCTGTTATATTTCAAAAAACATGCAGCTAAGACAGAATCTACCTTTCACCTGATCCCGCATTGAGGTACAGTTCTGTAGCATCATCATTTTAAGAGAGGTCCAATACCAGGTTTGCAAAAGTTAGCTCATTAAGCAATTCATCTATCTGTTTTAGTACATACAAACACAGAAAACATATGTTAAAAAAGGAAAAGGACAAAATGAACAAATTTAATATCTGCCAAGTAAGCAGAGTTCATAAAAAATTGCAATGGCGCCTGCTAACCTCGTTTCTACAATCAAAGGCAAGAATGACTGAGGTATTGTTCCTTTATTATTACATTCAAAATGCATATTTGTCAGATGTATTTATTAAAAAAAAAACTGCATATGCACTATTTTAAAAAATATGCATTTATTTTATTTTAAAAATTAATAAAACCTTAAAGCATTCTTGCCTTTGATTGTCCGTTACTAAATCTAAGAAGACTAAATCTTTTTCTTATCCACAAGATGCATCCCTCCCAGGCTTCTGTGCTTTTAGTTTAGACAAAGATAAGAAAGATGTCAACTGTGATCACAGCAAGTAACTGAGTTGTCAAGTTCTAATGTAATTAAGATATTCCTCCTGATGGAGACAACCTAAAAATAACTCAATACAATTGAATTGACTTGACCCAGAGAATCTAGTGAGGAAACGACACATACAATATAGTTTACACGGTTGAGCGCACCACCTCTGCACAGTCTACAACATCCCAATTCATTCATCTGAAATGTGCTGTATGTTCTCCAACCGCCTCCACTTGAGGAGCAGAGAGGTGCTGTATTTAGAAAACGGGGTAAAAATAATCCAGCACTGTTGACAGAAATGCATATTTGATGCTGAAACCCGACTTTCCCATCATGCATCAGTTATTACTCAGACTCTGTAATAAAACAAATCTTGCAAATTATCTACACTGTACAGGACAAAGGCTCAAATTTTTTTATGTTTTTGAAAGAAGTTTCTTATGATCACAGAGGCGGCTTTTATTTGATCAGTAAAAGCAGTAAATATTATCAAAATTTAAAAGAACGCTCAAAATAATTAATTGGTTTGAGTAGGACAAACTTAAATTAAACAAATTATTTCACTCAAATTAACTTTTATGAGTATTTAGCACTTTCTTTTTCTTTCAAGTTCACAGAACTGATATATTTTAAGTAAACTGAACTGTTTCATTGTTTTGAGTTTATGAACTTATTTCTTTTAATTTAGACAAACTTAAGTTTAACTGAAACTGGGCTGGGATTTATATTTCCCAGCATGTTTTGCCCATGGCACTAGAAAGGGAGAGTAAATGCTAAAATTAAGTGTTATATAATGTTTTTTTGTGCATGATTAATGTTAAGTGGGAGATAGTGTTTAATGTTTTGTTATGCTAATTTAGAAGAGTTTCTGATAGTTTTTGGAGAGTTACTATCATGGTGACAAGTGATGCATGTGGTTTGAGAGCAAGTAGGTCTTTGTTAAATGCTTAAAGGTGCCATCAAACATTTTTTTACAAGATGTAATATAAGTCTAAGGTGTCCCCTGAATGTGTCTATGAAGTTTCAGTTCAAAATACCCCATAGATTTTTTTTAAATAATTTTTTTAACTGCCTATTTTGGGGCATCATTAACTATGCACCGATTCAGGCTGCTTCCCCTTTAATTGCTCGCGCTCTCTGCCCCCAGAGCTCTCAACTCTATTGATGCATAAACAAAGTTTACACAGCTAATATAACCCTCAAAATGGATCTTTACAAAGTGTTTGTCATGGAGCATGTCTAATCGTGTAAGTATGGTATTTATTTGGATGTTTACATTTGATTCTGAATGAGTTTGAGGCTGTGCTCCGTGGCTTATGGCTAATGCTACACTGTTGGAGAGATTTATAAAGAATGAAGTTGTGTTTATGAATTATACAGACTGCAAGTGTTTAAAAATGAAAATAGCGACGGCTCTTGTCTCCGTGAATACAGTAATAAACGATGGTAACTTTAACCACATTTAACAGTACATTAGCAAAACATGCTAACGAAACATTTAGAAAGACAATTTACAAATATCACTAAAAATATCATGATATCATGGATCATGTCAGTTATTATTGCTCCATCTGCCACTTTTCGCTGTTGTCCTTGCTTGCTTACCTAGTCTGATGATTCAGCTGTGCACAGATCCAGACGTTCTGCCCTTGTGTAATGCCTTGAACATGGGCTGGCATATGCAAATATTGGGGGCGTACATATTAATGATCCCGACTGTTACGTAACAGTCAGTGTTATGTTGATATTCGCCTGTTCTTCGGAGGTCTTTTAAACAAATGAGATTTATATAAGAAGGAGGAAACAATGATGTTTGAGACTCACTGTATGTCATTTCCATGTACTGAACTCTTGTTATTCAACTATGCCGAGGTAAATTCAATTTTCAATTCGATGGCACCTTTAATATTGCTGTACTCATTTAGCAAGTGTTATGCCATGGTATTGTTAACATGTTAGCAAATTAGCAAGATAGCATTTTCTGAATTAGCTTGTTATAGATAGCTAAGTTTACACTAATAAAAATGTTTACATTGGGGTTACATGATAATTTAGGAGTGTACTCAAACATTTCAAGGTAAAGGATTAGTTCACTTTTAAATAAACTTTTCCTGATAATTTACTCACCCCCATGTCATCCAAGATGTTCATGTCTTTCTTTCTTCAGTCGAAAAGAAATTAAGGTTTTTGATGAAAACATTCCAGGATTATTCTCCTTATAGTGGACTTCAATGGCCTCCAAACGGTTGAAGGTCAAAATTACAGTTTCAGTGCAGCTTCAAAGGGCTTTAAACGATACCAGACGAGGAATAAGGGTCTTATCTAGCGAAACGATCCTTTAAGAACAATTAAAATGTATGAGTAGTACAAAATAAAAATCTGCCAGTTCTGCTTACTTAAACTTTGAATTTCTTAACTTAAAAATTTTGAGGCAACTGATTACCTTATTTTTTTTTTTTTTTTAGTTTTGCAAACTTATTCAGGTTTAATTTATTCCTGTGATGGCAAAGCTGAGCATAAGATACTTCTTTCAAAAACATTTAAGATTGAACAGTTTTATAAATCAGAAATCTTGGCTGCAGTCTATCTCCATAAGCGGACTGCATCAGCCCATTACTGCTTGATTTGCTATCAGGCTGCGTGGTTCATGTTTCTCTGTGGTGCTGCCAGGAGCCGGGGCACTTTTCCCCAACTCCAGCAGCTCTCCGCTTCGGCAGACAGGGTCGGACAGCCTGGCTCCTGGCAGAGCAGCCCAGAGCCATATGAATAATACATTTCCTTAAAACCAGTCTCACCTACACTTTTGCTTGTTTAAAAGCGTTGTCTGCATTCAAAACCTACCCGAAACTATTCTATGGGTTCTTTCTACAATCCGCTCACTTAGATCTTGGAGGACATCCATCCCCTGCTCCGTCAATGCCAAAGCGCTGGGTTAGAGTCAGTAGAGCTGACCCATTTTAACCTGGCTGCCAAAACTCGAGGAAATGCTGGGATGGCGCTCATCTCCGATTAAGAGCTTATAGGGTTCCTGCTGAGAGCAGTGATGGGACAGTGGTAAGGGCAAAGAGCTGACATTTGAAATGAGCAAATGAAATGGCCATAAAATCTCAAGGGGAGTGTGTCTTTTACAGCACAAGTGCCCTTAAATACTTTATGTTTGCGTGCCTTGGGGTTGTGTGTATGTGAATCTGTGCTTACGTTTGTCTCTAGGGGTGAGGTGGCCGCTTGTCACACATCAAAACAGTCGGGCTGCCGTTAGTGGCAGCTTGCTCTTGAACAAAACATGATCTGTATAGACAAGCAAGGATGTGAGCAGTCTTTATTTCCAAGCCCTAGTCACAGACGCTCGATAACCAGGCAGAGGAACCAAACTAAGCTGCACCGTGGTAAAGAATCACAAGCAAATGCAGTTATTTTAAACCAGGAACTATGGTAATGCACAACATCATTTATGGTCCCATCTCACGATTGCTTTTATCTCACAAAAGAGATGGTGGGTATTATTTCAAGGTCACCCAGAAACGTGGGATGTGCTCAGAGATGTGGTCACTCAGAGTCACTGTATCTCACCACAATTCTGCAACTGGGCCATTCCACTAAATGGGAATCTCAAGAATATGTGAGTAAACAATGATTTGTAAAAACTGACACCATCTTTTGCTATGGGTTTTGCATAAAAACAAAAAATCAAGTACATTTATTTTCATTATGTAATTAATTCTCTTCCTTTCTCCATGAGGATGTGTTTTTGGCCTATTCCCAATAAATAAATAAATAAATATACACATTATATTCAAGTGTGTGTGTGTGTGTGTGTTATATATATATATATATATATATACATATATTCAATTCAAATCAATTCACATTTATTTGTATAGCGCTTTTCACAATACATATCGTTTCAAAGCAGCTTTACAGAGAATGTCAACATTACAATTTAGAGAATGCATTTAGCTAATAATGTAATAATTTAGGCAATTAATTTACAATCATTGTTAGCAATTTAATT
The DNA here is from genome assembly GCA_036281575.1 of Ancherythroculter nigrocauda. Taxonomy (NCBI): domain Eukaryota; kingdom Metazoa; phylum Chordata; class Actinopteri; order Cypriniformes; family Xenocyprididae; genus Ancherythroculter; species Ancherythroculter nigrocauda. The sequence goes on from VTFQ01000015.1 coordinate 26,947,069, forward strand.
GAAGGTAGATGCAATGAGCTCCTGGAAAAATGAATTACATATTAACAATAATTAGGATATATAGAAATTTGGGAATGTGCATGTTGATCCAGATGTTACATACTATATATTACTATATATATACTATATACTATATACTATATATATGTTGCATTATATATATATATATATATATATATATATATATATATATATATATATATATATATATATATATATATTCTACTTAAGTATTTTTAGGCACATTAATTTCAATTCCTAATAAACACCTTGCCAATTCATAAGCTTGTCAGTGGGCATTGTTATACCAAACATATATTAAAATTTATTACATTTTATTTAAAATTCTTAAAAATCATTAGGCTACATTTAGTTTGAGATGGGACAATGCAATTTATTAACACCTAGAGACAGTTTTATTGATTTTTAGTTTATTTATTTACAAAATTCCCCTTTTTTAATGGCCCATTTTGTGGAATGACCCAGTTGACGTGGCCGCCACTCATTTCTCAAATGATCAATCAAACTCAAGACTCACTGATGGGGTCATTAGGATAATTTGACCCTCAAATGGTCTGCAAACTGTATTGGATTATGCTTTAAACTGGTTTCTGTATGGTGGTTTTAAAGGGGGCACTTTTCACGCTGGGAGACCAGCAATCCATGCAGCATGAATTTTTCAGAAAGCATTTAATAGTATTTCTCAATGAACTCACCCGTGCGTATTTTGAGGAATACGGGTCCTCAAAGAGCGCCCACGTCTTCTTCTGCCACCTGCTCCAGCGCCCGGATCTGTTATCGGGCGAGTCGCCTTGCGCCAGTCTCCGGGTCATCTCAACACCCTCATCCCCCTCGGCTGCCTCAACGACCCCCTCAGGCTCCGGGTCTTCATGGCCGAGGTCGAGAGCACCCCCGGCGAAGCTGTCCAAAGCCTCCTCCGCCTCTCGATGCTGCCGGTAGGTCATCCAACAACACGGTTCCACGTCCGTCTCGTCGATCCCCCAAAACGCCAGCTCCTCCTCATACAAGGGTCCGCACACGTCCGCCGGGCAATGCAGCTTGCCCGTGCGATAATAGTTAAGAATGTGGGCGAAAACGCCCGGGTGACGGTCGAAGAAAAACTCTCCGATGTTCGCATCATAATCGAAGTTGTTAGGCGCGTCGGGCTCCGCCAGCCAGGAAAGCCGAGTGCCGGGCAGGGTGCGCAGGGTGCTGCGGTAAGTCTGGTGCTTGATTCCTCCGACGTTGATCACGATACGATCCTTGTCGTCCCCTTGGCCCATCGCGTCCGTCTCTAGTCATATCTCCAGCCCACGGACCGTCATCATACCGCTGGGACCCATGTTTCGAAAATTCAAATATGTTTACAATCGTGCCAGGTGCGCCTCAAAGTGTCCATGCCACCCTCAGATGAACAATAGAAATCCAAAACCCCTTTCATGCACTTGAATGACTTCTAAGGACGCGTTTTCCTTCAAATAACCCAATATCCTGACCCCCGGCTCGGGTTTGAGGGTGTCATGCAGGTTTTTTTATGGTGTCATTGAGCGCGAGCTGGTGCTGAACGGACAGCGCCAGTCATCCGTCGAGCCTTCATCATAACTCCAGTGTCCCTATTGTGTTACAGCTTTCCCTTGGGAAAAAAACGCTACACGTCCGTTCTCTTTGAAAATAAACGGACAAGGCACCAGCATCAGATCTTGCCTCCAGCAATTCTAGTGGCCTTCAAAAAGGTATGCAGAATCGATGGTGCTCCCATTGAAGCAGATCGCTTGAGATGACGGTGTTGGAAGAAACAGGCGTCGCAGCAACAAGGGAGGGTCTTTCATTCACAGGACAGAGCTCAATCTAAAATGTGTTTCTACGAGAACAAAAACGCAACATGTTCTCGGGGTGGACAAACACGGTGTATGGCAAGCCGTTTTAACATGTAGTCCTCCTTAAAACGAACTAGTATCCATTGTTGTGTTACTAGCGCTAGTACTGAAAATGTCACTGTGCAATGCATTCTTTGTCCTTCAAAACATCTTATATTCAACAACTATTCAACCCACTGTAATTTACTAATTAACCAGTTAGTCTAGTTAAAGGTGCAGTATGTAATAATTCTGTCCGCTAGAGGTCGCTAGAGGCCTATTCAAAACAAAGGCGTAGCTTGATGACGCCAAGTTTGAGAGCGGAATCTTGGGACATGTAGTCTTCACTTCAACGGACGATTTAAAAGAATTGGGATAGGACTCGGGAAGAAATCATGTTCATGGATACGATTATTAACGTTACTGTAGTATGAAGCAGAGCAGGACCGAATGTTGTGGGAGCTGAACGAGGCCGCTGGAGCGATTGCGCAACACACGCCTCACGAGTAGCAGAACTTTTATTATGACACAGTCGTCGGCGCTGCTTCCGCATTTCCGGTCATGAGTATGAGGTGACGCAGCTCTGTTTATCATACTAGATACATTTGAGAGTGTTGAAAATGATGTTATAACGTTACTCTGTGTGTTCGCTCGGCGGCTGCTGTGAGACATTTGTTACACACTGCAGTAAGATTTTAGAATATTAAATGCTGGATGGCTTGTGTTGATAAATGGCATGCAATTAATTTTAAAACGTATTGTATGATGGAGAAAAAATAATTAGTTTTCTGTCTATAAATATATCAAAACAGTTGTTCCCTTGTCTATTAAAACGTGTAATATATTAAAGCGTCTTTGGTGTTTCCATGGTTTCTACAAAATAAATCCGGAAACCGAGGGTTTGACGCAACTGACAGGCGACTCCTCACACGTCCCGGAGCCTTGGTTAAGATAGCAATTTTCTCAAGATTTACAAATAGTTGGAAACATTTGGGATATTGTAAGTACTCAAGTGAACAAAATATATAACACTGGCCTAACGGTTTTTGGCTATTTTACTGCAAAAATATTACACATTGCACCTTTAACTAGTTAGTCTAAGGGCTCGAGACGCGTTTTTTAAAAGTTGAACTGATTTTAACTTAAGCACCGCGTTTTTAGAACGCCATGTCATGCGCGTGACGCTGCAAAAGACGCAAACACAATGGTTTTGCTTGTCCGTCTAGCGCTTGTTTACATAGAAACAAGTAGCCCCTAAGTAGGCTACTATATGGCTACGTTCAGACTGCAAGCAAAAATGACCCAAAACAGTTTTATTTATTTATTTATTTATTGCTCATATGCGACCCATATGTGTTTTTTCATAATAGTGTGAACAGCATTAGTGGGATATACGTGTTGGGAGTAACACATTGCACATTGCAAACACGAGTTACATAATCAGATTACTTTTTCAAGTAACTAGTAAAGTAATACATTACTTCCCATAAAAAGTAACTAAGTAATGCAATTAGTTACTTTTTAGGGAGTAACGCAATATTGTAATGCATTACTTTTAAAAGTAACTTTCCCCAACAATGCATATATGTGTGTGTGTGTGTGTGTATGTGTCTGTGTGTGTGTATATATATATATATATATATATATATATATATATATCAATTTTATAACAATTTCTGAATTGTTTCTAAAACATATTTTTCAGTGCATTGAAATACATATCAAGTCTGAAGTGAATGTTAATATTTGAACAACAGATCTCCATAGAATTGAATAGTAACTGTGATGAATATGTACTAGTAACCTAATAAAATTGAAAAAGAATCACTTTTTAGTAGTTAAAAATAGTACTGGTAACAAGAGTAGACACTAGTTAGTTTTAAGGCATAAATGTTAAAACAGCTTGTCATGCACACTGTGTCCTATTTGTATGAGCAGCAGGTAACCTTGTGTTTATGCTGGAGCTCAGCTTGCAAACTGCTCCGGGTCTGTTTTTAGAGGGCGATGTGGCGTCGAGGAGGAGGTGCACGACTAAAATCAGAGCACATTTGCTTGGGAGGCATGTATGACCATGTGTGTGGACGGTTGATTGGGGAGGGGGTGATTTGTTAAATTTTGGGGGCATTTGTGTACTGCCTCCCAACGCAGACCTATGAAAGGGAAATGATACATGCATATGAAATATCAGAGAACTCAGCAAATCTCATTGTGCCTTATGGGCAACTCTGAATTCATAAATTAATGAGAAAAGCTTTTATTTTTCCATTAGAGAAGCTTTAGGCTGATCAGGGACCAGATACACCAGCCCCCAAGTGGACGCACTGCAATAGTAGAAATGCCATTAAAATAGACTTTAAGATGATGATACAGATCTAAATTGACTAATGTATTGCATTGGGATTAAAAATTAAGGTAATTATATAAATCTTTTTTTCTGTATTTGTAATGGCATTTCTGAGCTGTGAGAGGCTGCAATGCTTTATGTCTGCCTATAGGTGGAACCAAAGTGTTTGTAATTTTATTGTAGACACTAAGTACACAAAATATAAAATATTTTACAATTATATTCTAATTAAATATCTAGACACATAAAAATTAAGAAAGCAAAAATAACTTTTATTCAATATTCATCTTGGCCCAATTTTACATTTCAAAGTTCATGTTTAGAAAAAATCAAAAATAAGAAAGCAAATAAATTTTAGCATGTAAACATGTTCTCATTGTCTATATTGTCTTTAGAATAGTCACAAAAATATCCATATTAAGAAAATATTATTGATTAAATATGCAACAATAAACCTTCTTTCTCTAATGAACACAATTGTTAATGCAAAATAATACAGTTTTATCAGGATATATCATGTAAAATGTTACTTTTTTTCTCTTTATTTTCTTTTTTAACTATTATTATTAGATTGCTGATGTATCCAGAAGAATACAGATTTGGGACAGTGAGTGAACGGCCTAATTTCTGAAAATATTGAAATGGAGGGCCCTGTAAATAACTCGGGTCATGTGACTTTTTCCCAAAGTAACACGGCATGTGACCAGGCTGCTGAAATTGAGGTAAAAGTTCCTATTCACAGGCAATATAAACTGTAAAATTTAAAAAATATAAGCAATAATTGGAAGAAAAACTCAAAATTATACGCTATTATTTGAATTCTAATAGCAATAAATACACATTTCTAAGGTATATGTTCCTGTCATTTTAAAGGTTAATCAGTATTTGTAACAAATCTTCCATGCAACTGTATGTTCCAGTAGAAATTTCATAATACACAGTTTCACAATTTACACTCTTTCACCTATTGGAACGTTTTTATATTGATGTTTGTGCAGTTGTCCTCATGAAAGTCAACATCACCAATAAACAAGCTATCTTTGTCATACTGTAAGTGTCCTCAACTTCTTAGAAACATCTCTCAGTTCACACACACGGCTGTCTGGAAGTTTCTAACATACTACACACATTCTGCAAAGGCATAAACCAGTTGACCTATCCGAACCCTCTTACAAACCAAAGCCTCAATTCCAGCCAATAGGCGACGAGTAAATCATCACCTCCCACCTGCCACTGTGCATTAGTAATGCTCAGTCCGGTTCATTTTCTCGAATCGGTTCTTTCGAACAGTTCGTGTTAAAGAGTCTGTTCAATTCTTTTACTCCAGTACGTCATCAAGTGATTCCTGACATGACGGCGTGGCATAGCCTATACATGCATATTACAATTCATTGCGTTTTATATAGGCTAGGGCTAGGCTATTAAATTTGATCACCAAGGGTGTTTTTGTAATTTACTAATGTGTCCATGACTCAGCTTTATAGGTAGCCTACTTACAGCCTATAGGCCTATATGTGCATTTACAATTTAAAATTATTATTATTAATTTTTTGGCTAAAATATTTTTGCATGTGTTCATTTAATGCAATTCCTTTAAAAAATCTCAAAATTTCCAAATATGTGTTGTTGATAGGCCTACTAAAATAATCATATAGGCTATAGTCCAGCCTTAAACATGTTTCCAATCCGTTTTCTTTGTAAAATTTCTGCTATTCAAACTTATATTTCGATCCTTCGGTCAAATCGTTCAATTCACTTCATAATGCTCTGCTTATTGTGAGTCGACACGGTTGTCGGTTCAAGGAGTTGGTGAGTTTGGTTCATTACAAGTCACAGCATATATAGGTCTATGTGCTACTGTCTAATAATAATAATAATAAACCAGCTCATTCTAACAACTAATAAAAGCAGATATTAATATGATATTTGAAGTTACTGGGGTTTTTACATGTTTTTAAGTCAGTAGACATGTGCCGCGAGAACTGTCAATGTCGCTTAAAGGGATAGTTCACCCAAAAATGAAAATTCTATTATCATTTACTCACCCTTAAGTTACGGAGCCCCACACATGACATGCAAGAAAAAATTTTAATTGTGCACACGATTTACTAATTCGTTCCCTCGATTTACTAATTCGTTCCCTCGACTTACTAATTCGTTCCCTCGAATTACGAATTCATTCCTTTGACTTACTAATTAGTTCCCTCGATTTACTAATTCGTTCTCTCGACTTACAAATTCATTCCCTCGACTTACGAATTCATTCCCTCGACTTACGAATTCATTCCCTCGACTTACTAATTAGTTCCCTCGATTTACTAATTCGTTCCCTCGACTTACGAATTCATTCCCTTGACTTACTAATTTATTCCCTCGACTTACTAATTTGTTTTCTCAACTTACGAATTCATTCCCTCAACTTACCAATTCGTTCCCTCGATTTACTAATTCGTTCCCTCGACTTACGAATTCATTCCCTCAATTTACGAATTCATTCCCTTGACTTACTAATTCGTTCCCTCGATTTACTAATTCATTCCCTCATCTTACTAATTTGTTCCCTCAATTTACTAAATCGTGTGCACGATTTACTTTTTCATTCCCTCGAATTATAAATCATGCGCATGATTAATGTGAGGGAACAAAATTGTAAATTGTACGCACGTTTTAGTAAATCGAGGGATAGTAAATTGTGTGCATTATTTATAAATCGAGGAAACTAAATAGTAAATTGTGCGCATGTTTTAGTAAATCGAGGGAACAAAATAGTTAATCGTGCGCACATTTTAGTAAATCGAGGGAACGAAATAGTAAATCGTGCGCACGTTTTAGTAAATCGAGGGAACAAAATAGTAAATCGTGCGCACGTTTTAGTAAATCGAGGGAACGAAATAGTAAATCGTGCGCACGTTTTAGTAAATCGAGGGAACGAAATAGTAAATCATGCACACATTTTAGTAAACCGAGGGAACGAAATAGTTAATCGTGCACACGATTTAGCCTACTATTTTTTTCCTGCATGTCATGTCCGGGGCTCCGTATCAAGTAGTTCCAAACCTGTAGGAATTTCTTTGTTCTGAACCCAAAGGATGATATTTGGAAGAATGTCAGTAACCAAACAGATATCGCCCTCCATTGAGTACCATAGTAGGAAAAATAAATACTATGGTAGTCAGTTGGGGGATCTGGAACTACTTGAGGGTGAGTAGATGATGACAGAATTTTCATTTTTGGGTGAACTATCCCTTTAAGAGCGAAAATCGGTGGAACATACAAAAATCTAGGTTTGCATATCTAGACTGGCGTTTACCCGATAAAATAACCGTTTTCGTGACTTACATTCAGACATTTCGAGTTATTAAACATAACTACAGAGTTAGAGTGTGCATGTAACGCTAATTAGTTGTTGACTCGGAAACCGCTCTGACAGGATTGTTCAGACTGAACTAATTCATTGAGAAGATTCGATTCACAAGAATGATTCATTCACGAATTGGACAGCGCTCGCTGTCGTTTACTATGGCTGCGCTCTAGGATGCGTGTCTCATAGGGGAAACTTTGTATCGTCCTTTAACGGAGTTTAGTTTACTTATTTCTACCATGTCAGCGGGTATTATGCTTATGAACCTCCCTCGACTTTTGCACCGTTCTTTCGGCGCCAGACGGCCGTTTTTAGCGAGTTTATACCACACTCAGCGGGGAGTGTATGGTTTCAGACCGAGAGAGACTCCGGAGAGAGACGATGGGCTTCCGCAGATCTCTGCTCTTAACCAAGGTTGACGCGTTTACAGCTTGTAAACTGCCTTTATTATGCTTTAGAGACCCAGGACATATGCTTTGGTAGCAGCTTACTTCTTAATGTTGCATGCGTTAACCTACAAAAAGATTAAAGATGCAAAGCAATACTGCAATGCTGTAATGGCTCCTGTTCATGTATTTCAAGTAGCATTCGCTGGCTGTCTTGTGTAAACAGATCACGGACTGGCGAGATTGGTGGAGGCCTATCGAGCACATGGGCACAAAGTAGCAAAAATTAACCCCTTACTTCCCCAAACCCCTGTGCTGGACAGCGTGCCGGAGATCAGCCTGCTGAATGGAGCAGTTCATGGAGTCCTCAACACTACTGGTTAGTTTGTTTCCTGGTACATTGAGTATTTTTTAATACGCCTATTACTAAAGGTATGTTCCGAGTTCAATGGCGGTTAAGCTCTGCGAGCGGTTCAGTCTAATATGGCCTATATTATGTACTAAAGAAGTCATTTCCACATGACCTTAAAAAATAAACATCTGGTTTACAGTAATGAAGTTACCGTCAATATTACGGTTTAAATACATAAATGTGCACTTCTGTTTACATTGAAGCACTTTTCATTTTATAATATTATTAGTACTTTAATAATTGTAATTATTGTTTACTTGTACTATTATAAAAAAAATTGTTTAAAAAATGTTATTTGGTCTTTTAAAGTTGTTAAATTTTAAAGTTTGTAGGCCTACCTTGTAAATAGTATTTTGTGGATTAAAGGTGCAATATGTAAGATTTTTGCAGTAAAAGGCCAGTGTTATATATTTTGTTCACTTGAGTACTTACAATATCCCAAATGTTTGCAACTATTTGTAAATTGTGAGAAAGATGCAATTTTAACCAAGGCTCCGGGATGTGTGAGTCGCCGCCTGTCAATTGCATCATACCCGCGTTACCCTCGGTTTCTGGTTTTATTTTGTAGAAACCATGGAAACACCAAAGACGCTTTAATATTTACATGTTTTAATAGAAAAGGGAACAACTGTTTTGATATATTTATAGACAGAAAACTAGTTATTGTTATATATCTCAACACATTTAGTCTTATTGTTTAAATCTAATTTTCTTGATTGTTTGCGAGTACCATGCGTCAGAGAAAAACACAATTTTGTGAAGTAGCTAACATAGCATAATCAGATGCATCTCCAGGATACATTTTAAAATTAATTGCATGCCATTAATCAACACAAGCCATCCTGCATTTAATATGATATTCTAAAATCGATCTATCAACAAGTGTCTCACAGCAGCCACCAAGCGAACGCACAGAGTAACATTATAACATCATTTTCAACACACTCAAATGTATCTAATATGATAAACAGAGCTGCGTTACCTCATACTCATGACCGGAAAAGCGGAAGCATTGCCGGTGACTGTGGCATAATAAAAGTTCTGCTGCTTACGGTGTGTGTTGTGCAATCGCTCCAGCGGCCTCGTTCAGCTCCCACAACACTCGTTAATAATCGCATCCATGAACATGATTTCTTCCTGAGTCCTATCCCAATTCTTTTCCACCGGCCGTTGAGGTGAAGACCACATGTCCTAAGATTCCAGACTCAAACTTTGTATTGAATAGGCCTCTAGCGACCTCTAGCGGACAGAAAATTTTACTTACTGCACCTTTAAGTCTTTCTCTTTTTTTCATATCCAAGCTGCCTACCATGCAAAAGTTGCTGGGTTTACTTGCTTTACATTGTGACAAGAATTAAAAATATAGGATGTAATTTTACACAAACACATTTGTGAGTGATTTATAACTTGGGCAGCAGGATTTGGGGAGGGGGGTCTTAATTGAATGGGTTTTGGCTACACTTTTAATGTTTATTTCAGTGCAATCCCGTGTCCCCCTGCACTCCCATTGTAAATGCATTACTGTAAATGCACTTTTTATTTTCAAGCTAAGGACTGAGTCAAAATTATTTCCTGTGGTAATATGTTACTGAGTTTAAGTTGTGTTTATCACAGAGCATTATTTTTTAAAATATGTTACTTTAGTTTGGTCCATTTACTTCCTTAGATTTCTATGTGTTGTCATTTCAGGATTGCGGCATTTTGAGAAAGCCGAGGCGACCGCTGAAGAGGTCGTGGCCTACCTGGAGAGAACGTACTGTGGGGGAATCTCAGTGGAAACCGCTCAGCTCCAGACCTTACAGGAAAGAGAATGGTTTGCTGACCGATTTGAGGAGCTCAAGAAAGAGGCGTTTTCACCGGAGGAGAGGAGACAGCTGGCTAAACTAATGCTTGAATCACAAGTAAGACAACCATTTACATTTAGTCACTTTTAATGTCTGTTACATCTTGACTAACATGTAAATCATTGCATAGCATGCTTGATTTCAGTAGCATCAGCAATTATACACTCCCTCTGTTCTCTTTTTAAAGGAATTTGACCACTTTTTAGCCACTAAGTTTGCCACTGTGAAACGATATGGAGGTGAGGGAGCAGAGAGCATGATGGGATTTTTCTACGAGCTGTTCCGCTCTGCGGCGTACAGTGGAGTGACAGACGTGGTCATGGGAATGCCTCACCGTGGACGTCTCAACCTGCTCACCGGTCTACTGCAGTTCCCCCCAGAGGTTAATATTTACAGTTGCTGCTGGCTAGGTTTATATCGCTAGCAAACTAGATAGACCGGCTTACCATACAGTTTAAAACATGTCTAGACAGCCTGCTGCTGTAACATATACATTGAGAGCACATTGAAAAGTTTTAATTTAAACCTCGAAACGACATTCAGAAATCATACAGGTTTGGAACGACATGAGGGTGAGAAAATGGTGACAGAATTTTCTTTTTTGTGTGGACTATCCCTTTAAAACCGTGTATGTGTGCACATCTACACCTTGGAATTGATTCCTTGTTTTCATATATATATCTTGGTTTAATTTCTGACCCATTATTTGTTCTTAACATCTATTCCTCTGAGTCACAATCTGCACCTTTTCGTTTTGCGTTTATTTTGTCACGCCAAGTTTTGGGTAATATTGAAATTGTTTCATTGCCTGCAGCCATTATTAAGCTTTGACAAACCAAATACGCCCTACTTTGTCTCTCTCAGCTCATGTTCCGTAAGATGAGGGGTCTCAGCGAGTTTCCGGAGAACTCTCCGTCTATTGGAGATGTCCTGTCACATTTAACCTCCACAGTGGAGCTGGACTTTGGGGCGGGACACCCTCTCCATGTCACTATGCTGCCCAACCCCTCTCACCTGGAGGCCATCAACCCCGTGACGCAAGGAAAGACTCGTGGCCGTCAGCAAGTCAAACAGGATGGGGATTACTCCACTGACTCACATTCTCAGCCAGGAGACAAAGTCATCTGCCTGCAGGTCCTGAAAAAAGATGTTTCATCCTAAATTTAGGATTTTTTTTTTTTTTTTTTTTTTTTTTTTAAGTAAAGTTCACTATCAACATCCATACTAATATGTAGTAGTTGTTTATCTTATAATGTAATAGCTCATTGTCTGTTCTGTACAGGTTCATGGTGATGCTTCGTTTTCAGGTCAAGGCATAGTAACGGAGACCTTCACCCTGTCAAATCTCCCCCATTATAGAGTAGGTGGAAGCATCCACCTCATCGTGAACAATCAAGTGGGCTACACCACTCCCTCTGAGAGGGGGCGATCATCTCTGTACTGCAGTGATGTTGGTATGTAATTGGCATTGATGTGATTTATTTATTTATTTATTTATTGGGTGGAGGATTTCTATGGAAGCTTGTTTTCGCAATGGAATAAAACAATTAAAATTAAAATTTAAAAGATAAGTGTGACTTTTTATCTTACAATTCTGACTTTTTTTTTCTCCAGAATTGCGCAATATAAATTTGCTATTCTTTTTCTCGCATTTTCGAGTTTATATCTCGCAATTCTGACTTTTTCTCGCAATTGCAAGTTTATACCTCGCAATTCTGTCTTTTCTCACAATTCTGACTTTTTCTCGCAATTGCAAGTTTATATCTCGCAATTCTGTCTTTTCTTGCAATTCTCTTTTCTCACAGTTCTGACTTTTTCTCGCAATTCTGACTTTTTCTTGCAATTGCAAGTTTATATCTCACAATTCTGTCTTTTCTCGCAATTCTCTTTTCTCACAGTTCTGACTTTTTCTCGCAATTCTGACTTTTTCTTGCAATTGCAAGTTTATATCTCGCAATTCTCTTTTCTCGCAATTCTGACTTTCTCGCAATTGCAAGTTTATATCACAATTCTTTTCTCACAGTTCTGACTTTTTCTCGCAATTCTGACTTTTTCTTGCAATTGCAAGTTTATATCTCACAATTTTGACTTTTTCTCGCAATTGCAAGTTTATATCTCGCAATTCTGTCTTTTCTCGCAATTCTGTCTTTTCTCGCAATTCTGTCTTTTTCTCGCAATTACAAGTTTATATCTCGCAATTCTGTCTTTTCTCGCAATTCTGACTTTTTTTTTTCTCCAGAATTGTGCAATATAAATTTGCAATTCTTTTTCTCGCATTTTCGAGTTTATATCTCGCAATTCTGACTTTTTCTCGCAATTGCAAGTTTATACCTCGCAATTCTCTTTTCTCACAATTCTGACTTTTTCTCGCAATTGCAAGTTTATATCTCGCAATTCTGTCTTTTCTCGCAATTCTCTTTTCTCACAGTTCTGACTTTTTCTCGCAATTCTGACTTTTTCTTGCAATTGCAAGTTTATATCTCGCAATTCTGTCTTTTCTCGCAATTCTCTTTTCTCACAGTTCTGACTTTTTCTCGCAATTCTGACTTTTTCTTGCAATTGCAAGTTTATATCTCACAATTTTGACTTTTTCTCGCAATTGCAAGTTTATATCTCGCAATTCTGTCTTTTATCGCAATTCTGTCTTTTTCTCACAATTACAAGTTTATATCTCGCAATTCTGTCTTTTCTCGCAATTCTGACTTTTTTTTTTTCTCCAGAATTGTGCAATATAAATTTGCAATTCTTTTTCTCGCATTTTCGAGTTTATATCTCGCAATTCTGACTTTTTCTTGCAATTGCAAGTTTATATCTCGCAATTCTGTCTTTTCTCACAATTCTGACTTTTTCTCGCAATTGCAAGTTTATATCTCGCAATTCTCTTTTCTCACAGTTCTGACTTTTTCTCGCAATTCTGACTTTTTCTTGCAATTGCAAGTTTATATCTCGCAATTCTGACTTTTTCTCACAATTGCAAGTTTATATCGCAATTCTCTTTTCTCACAGTTCTGACTTTTTCTTGCAATTCTGACTTTTTCTTGCAATTGCAAGTTTATATCTCACAATGATGACTTTTCTCAGAATTGTTAGATATAAACTCAGAATAGCAAGTTATAAAGTACAATTCTGAGGAAAAAAGAATTATGAGATATAAACTTGCAATTCTGACTTAGCTTGCAATTGAGAGTTTATATCACGCAGTTCTGATAAAAAAAGATGATTGCAAGATGTAAACTTGCAGTTGCGAGGGGAAAAAAGTAATAATTGTGAGATTAAAAAGTCACAATTACCTTCATTTTTCATTCAGAGGCAGAAACAAGCGTCCATAGATTTCTATATTTTCCAACCTGTGATATATGATCAGTGTTGGGTAGAATACAAATTGTAGTCGATTACTGATTACAAATTACAGGTAATGTAATCTGACTACTTTTTGATTACTTTTAGATTACTTGTGACCTAACTTGTTTATCACATTGATTTGAATAGTATAATATTGTACCATATTGATATACAGTTTCAACGAGAAAATATATTCCATTCTTTGTTATAAACATTACCTTATGTACATTACGTCATTAAGTTACATGACATTACATTACATTAAGTTTTCCCTAACTGGGGTTTATGAAGGAATTTCGGTATCAAAGTTTTTTTTTTTTTTATGATTTTAGTTTTGGTAAACTACCCTTTTCTGCACACAGACATCATTTAAACATTATCTTTCATTATCTAACAACACTTTGGTGCCGTTTAGGTAAAATGGTGGGATGTGCAATAATCCATGTGAATGGCGATGACGCCGAGGAGGTCCTCAGGGCGACCCGGCTGGCTGTGGAGTACCAGCGACGCTTCAGAAAAGACGTTATTGTGGACCTTCTTTGTTACCGTCAGTGGGGCCACAATGAGCTGGACGAGCCCTTTTTCACAAACCCCGCAATGTATAAAATTATTCGGTGGGTACCTCTGCCAGTTAGTTTTGAATGGTTTATGGCTAAAATGTGAAGTTCTACTAGTTGAATTTTCCTTTTCACTGCCATTTTAGGTCGAGAAAAAGTATCCCAGATTCATATGCCGACCAGCTAGTCTCAGAAGGTCTGATGACAGAGGAAGAGCGTGGTCAGATCAAGACAACCTACTACGCTATGCTCAACGACCGACTGAACAACATGACCCTCTACAGCCCTCCGCCCACCAACCTCCAGGGGCGCTGGGGAGACCTGGTGGAGCCCCAGAACAGAGTCTCGTTATGGGACACTGGTGTAGCGCTGCCTCTGCTGCAGTTCATAGGCGCCAAATCAGTGGATATACCTGAGGAGATTCAAATGCACAATCACCTGAGAAAGACACATGTGCAGGTAAAACTCACTCTTTGACCTCATATTGTTTTTTCTTTTTTATGCTATTTTGTAAAAAAGTAACATGACAAAGTTTCACTTTATGTAACAACAGTAGGAATGTCTACTACAATGCCATTTTATGACCTCAGTGATAAAACTGCCATATGTGTGAATGGCTTTTTAGAGTAAAGAACTAATGAACTTTGATTTGAACATGTCTGAGCGAACGTCTTGATTTGCCACAGGCTCGACTGCAGAAACTGGAAGATGGCACAAAATTGGACTGGTCCACAGCGGAAGCCCTAGCGTTTGGCACAATGCTCTGCCAGGGTAATGTGTTCATCTCTCCTTCCTTGCACTGTAAAAAAAAAAAAAAAAAAAATCTTTTTAGTGGGTTTCTCCTCATTGTTGCCTTTAGCTTGTTTATTGGGGCTTGTTACGGAATTATGGATGATATTTATTGTGAAAAGTAATACATTTAGAATTTATATTCTCTATATAACATAGAATGTATTCTCTTCAGAGAATCTAACTGTACTCTAATAGAAAGGAATCATTGTCAGCTCAATACAATTTAAATATTTCCTATATATCTGTTTAATGCAGGATTCAATATCCGTATCAGTGGTCAAGATGTTGGCCGTGGTACGTTCAGTCAGCGTCACGCTATGGTTGTGTGTCAGGAGACCAACGACATGTACATCCCCCTCAATCACATCAGCTCTGAACAGAAAGGCTACTTGGAGGTAAGCCAGTCTGAGAGACTGTAGACAAATATGTTATTTATTTATAAATTACAAACCCTTATTTATCACTTTTATATTATGTTTTTATAATAATACTTTAGTTTATGCCATTTGGTTGATGATGTTATCTTGTACTGTAACTCAATACACCAACTGCTCTTCATTCCTGAGTTGGGTGGTTTGTCCTTTCAATTCTTTAAGCCACCACATTTTAAATCCGATAATTATGTTTGGTGTGTGTGTGTGTGTTCTCGCAGGTGTGCAACAGTGCTCTTTCTGAGGAAGCTGTTCTGGGTTTTGAGTATGGAATGAGCATTGCTCAGCCTAAACTGCTGCCCATCTGGGAGGCTCAGTTTGGAGATTTCTTCAACGGCGCTCAGATAATATTTGACACTTTCCTCTCTGGAGGTAAAATAATTTTAAAAAAGCATATGGGTCCTTAAAAAAAAATCTTAAAGGTGCCATCGAATGCAAAATTGAATTTACCTTGGCATAGTTGAATAACAAGAGTTCAGAACATTGAAATGACATACAGTGAGTCTCAAACTCCATTGTTTCCTCCTTCTTATATAAATCTCATTTGTTTAAAAGACCTCCAAAGAACAGGCGAATCTCAACATAACACTGACTGTTATGTAACAGTCGGGATCATTAATATGTACGCCCCCAATATTTGCATATGCCAGCTCATGTTCAAGGCATTATACAAGGGCAGCCAGTATTAACGTCTGGATCTGTGCACAGCTGAATCATCAGACTAGGTAAGCAAGCAAGGACAATAGGGAAAAATGGCAGATGGAGCAATAATAACTGACATGATCCATGATATCATGATATTTTTAGTGATATTTGTAAATTGTCTTTCTAAATGTTTTGTTAGCATGTTGCTAATGTACTGTTAAATGTGGTTAAAGTTACCATCGTTTATTACTGTATTCACGGAGACAAGAGCCGTCGCTATTTTCATTTTTAAACACTTGCAGTCTGTATAATTCATAAACACAACTTCATTCTTTATAAATCTCTCCAACAGTGTGTAATGTTAGCTTTAGCCACAGAGCACTATCAAACTCATTCAGAATCAAATGTAAACATCCAAATAAATACTATACTCACATGATTTGATGTATGCATGCAGCATGCATGGCGAACACTTTGTAAAGATCCATTTTGAGGGTTATATTAGCTGTGTGAACTTTGTTTATGCTGTTTAAGGCAAGCGCGAGCTCCGGGGGCGGAGAGCACGAGATTTAAAGGGGCCGCAACCTGAATCGGTGCATTTCTAATGATGCCCCAAAATAGGCAGTTAAAAAATTTTATAACAAAAAATCTATGGGGTATTTTGAGCTGAAACTTCAGACACATTCAGGGGACACCTTAGACTTATATTACATCTTATAAAAAAACGTTCGATGGCACCTTTAAATTCAGTTCCCATTTATGCCCTTTTACAAAGTTTTTATTTTATTTTTGTGGTCTTCTAGAATGGGTTTTCATGCAAAAGTCATTGTTTTTCACATATTTTACATTGTTGCGGCACCTCTCATCCCAGTCTGTCAGTAACGCTCTGTTTAGTTTCTATATCTATGAAGCTCCTCCTTCTGAAAAAGCACAATGTGCTCTGATTGGTCGGCTGGACTAGTGTGTTGTGATTGGTCAACCGGTTTTAGCAAGTTTGGAAAATGTTACACACCTTACTATAACCACAAGTTTCAACACACTATACTAACACAACTCCACCAGGCTTTGCCCCTTTATTAAATGAGGAATACTGTGACATGTTTGTTCCCGGAAGAACACTCAAGACGGAGGCGTGTCAGGGAGTTCAGAAACAGTGACACTGATATAGAGAATAACTCCCGCTGGAGTGAATTTGTGCTTTGTAACTTCATGGACATTTTTCGTGCTCAAACAGCAACATTACACGCTAAAGAAATTTGAACATGTAAAAAAGCATAGTTACCCTTTCAAGAGGTCTTAAATTTTGGAATAGAAAAACAAGAATCACAATATGGCTTAATGTGAATATTAAACTCTTAAAATTTGAGGTTTAATAAAACTTTTTCTTTTTTGGGGGGGTCAAAATCTATATTTTTTGAACTGCAAAGTTGTCATTTTACAGTCCTCTATGGTTTGGATGTTACCACAGACGTTGCTCTACTCCACCCATATGTATTTAATTTTATTTGTCTTAAAGGGGTCCTTGATTACGATTTCACTTTTTTAACTTTAGTTAGTGTTGCTGTTTTGCAAAGTTATGACACTCAAAGTTCAATGCAAAAGGAGATATTTTCTTTATTTTCTTCGCTGTTTTAACAAACAGCTGAAAAAAACATGTTAAATTACGAGAAAAAAGTCGTTAGCTTATGAGAACAAATTCGTTAAATTATGAGAAAAAAAGTCAAGATAAAATGTTGAGAATAAACTCGTTAAATTACGAGAAAAAACTCGTTAAATTTAGAGAAAAAAGTTTAGATAAAATGTTGAGAATAAAGTAATTAAATTACGAGAAAAAAGTCGTTAGATTATGAGAACAAATTCGTTAAATTATGAGAAAAAAAGTTGAGATAAAATGTTGAGAATAAACTCATTAAATTACGAGAAAAAAGTCGTTAGATTGAGAACAAATTTGTTTAATTATGAGAAAAAAAGTCTAGATAAAATGTTGAGAATAAACTCATTAAATTACGAGAAAAAAACTCGTTAAATTTCGAGAAAAATGTCGAGATAAAATGTTGAGAATAAAGTCATTAAATTATGAGAAAAAAGTCGTTAGATTATGAGAACAAATTCGTTTAATTATAAGAAAAAAAGTCGAGATAAAATGTTGAGAATAAACTCATTAAATTACGAGAAAAAAGTCGTTAGATTATGAGAACAAATTTGTTAAATTATGAGAAAAAAAGTTGAGATAAAATGTTGAGAATAAACTCATTAAATTACGAGAAAAAAACTCGTTAAATTTCGAGAAAAATGTCGAGATAAAATGTTGAGAATAAAGTCATTAAATTACGAGAAAAAAGTCGTTAGATTATGAGAACAAATTCGTTTAATTATGAGAAAAAAAGTCGAGATAAAATGTTGATGATAAACTCATTAAATTACGAGAAAAAAGTCGTTAGATTATGAGAACAAATTCGTTTAATTATGCAAAAGGAGATATTTTCTTTATTTTCTTCGCTGTTTTAACAAACAGCTGGTAGGGACTACAACGAGATTCTTCCTGGGTTGGTGACATCACAAACCCTAAAATTTACATAAACCCCGCCCCCGGGAACACACAACAAAGGGGGTGAGGATATGTTGGGCTGCTTTAGAGAAAAGGAAGAGTTGTTGTAGTAGAGTGTTGTTGTCATGTCGTCATTTTATGCCGGACTGCTTCACAAACGAGGGTCAATTCAACGCTGGATTTGCACAAAAGATTAACATGACGGCACATGCTAAATCAACTTCACAGCAACTACATAAATTTATCCACTAACCATTCAGAAACGTCCAGTTTCATTCTAAAAGTTGTAACTTCTTCCTGAGTCTCTCCATCAGTGTCGACTCCGGTTTGAACAATGTAAGGCTGAACACGTTACTGACAATCGTCATTTTGGCTGCGTGAGATTCTCCAGTTTTGTTGTTGTTGAGCAACCAAAGCACGAGCTGTTAAAGCTCCGCCCTCTTCTGGAAAAGAGACATGTTTTTGCTCACACCCAAATAGGGTCAAATTTGACAAGCTATAATAAATGATCTGTGGGGGATTTTGAGCTGAAACTTCACAGACACATTTTGGGGACACCAGAGACTTATATTACATCTTGTGAAAAGGGGCATAATAGATCCCCTTTAAAAAGCCTTGAATTTGATATTAAAAACCCTTCAGATATCATGTATCTGTATCCTTAGAGTCTAAATCCTTGTTTGTGGCATTTCTAACTTTTTAAGGTGAGGCTAAATGGCTCCTGCAGAGTGGATTGGTCATCTTACTGCCACACGGGTATGATGGAGCCGGACCGGAGCATTCATCCTGCCGAATCGAGCGTTTCTTACAGGTAAAGTGCGTGCATGCTCACTTAAAGGAGTAGTACGGACTAAATCTTCCCTCGTCACTGCTAATCTTCATAACTGCACTTTCCTCCTCCTGCAGCTCTGTGACAGTAAAGAGGAAGGTGTGGACGGTGACACGGTGAACATGGCAGTGGTGAATCCTACCCTACCAGCTCAATACTTCCACCTGTTGCGGAGACAAATGATTAGAAACTTCCGGAAACCATTGATCGTGGCTTCTCCTAAAACTCTGCTGCGCTTTTCTGTGCGTTGGAGATATGAATGTTGTTTATGTGAATTGCTTACTGTTTTGTTGTTGTTTTTGTTTGATAATGAATATTCACCTCTGTTTGGCACTAGGGGGCAGTGTCGAGCTTGGCTGATATGGGACCAGGAACTTCTTTTAAGCCTGTCATTGGTGATGCTTCTGTAAACCCTGCAAGGTACCTTCATTCAGTCACTTTTTTAAACACTGTTCAAAGTTGAAGAATTTTGAAAGAAGAAGTCTCACCAAGACTGCATTTATTTGATTAAAACTAGTGAAATATTTTTTACAATTTAAATTAACTGTTTTTGTGGTAATATGTTTTAAATTGTAATTTATTCCTGTGATCAAAGCTGAATTTTCAGCATCATTACTCCAGTCTTCGGTGTCACGTGATCCTTCAGAAATCATACTAATATGCTGATTTGCTGCTTTGATAAATATTTGATATTTGCAATAGAAGTAATGTAAAAGTCTTTACTGTCACACTCTTGATCAATTTAATGCATCCTTGCTGATTAAAAGTATTATTTTCTTCTGCCTTTAAACTTTTGGACTGTTCATATACATTAAAAACGCATCTTCTGCTCCTTTCCTGCAGTGTGAAGCGGGTTTTGTTTTGCTCAGGTAAACATTACTTCGCCCTGCTGAAACATAGAGAGACGTTACCAGAGGCAGAAAAAAACACAGCGCTGATCCGAGTCGAGGAACTGTGTCCTTTCCCCATGGAAGCCCTACAACAGGAACTAAATAAATACACAAACGCCAAAGGTGAGGATGCTCATGTTCATCTTTTATTCATGGGAATCTCATTGTGTTAATTAGCAGTTTTTTGCTTTGGTATTGGGGCAATCGCTCTGTGACTGACCTGCGTAAGGAATCATAGATGTGTTCCCAATACAGAGGTTTTGAAAATGTTGATGTTCCTAATAGCCTCATTTTGGCATTACTACACAAAGCTCCATGAAAAAATAAAAAATATTTGCTTTTTGTTATTGAATGAAATACATTGTTTAAAAAGTAGTTGAATCTAATTAATTTTACCTGATATTTAACCTTTCAAAGGTTTGGGATCGGTAAGAAATAAACTCACAATTGCGAGTTGAAGTCAAATTCTGAGAGAAAAAAACATGTTAAATTTTGAGAAAAAAGTCGAAATAAAATGTTGAGAATAAACTCGTTAAATTACGAGAAAAAACTTGTTAAATTTCGAGAAAAAAGTCGAGATAAAATGTTGAGAATAAAGTCATTAAATTATGAGAAAAAAGTCGTTAGATTATGAGAACAAATTCGTTTTTTTCTCGTAATTTAATGACTTTATTCTCAACATTTTATCTCGACCTTTTTCTCATAATTTAATGAGTTTATTCTCAACATTTTATTTCGACTTTTCTTGAAATTTAACGAGTTTTTTCTCGTAATTTAACGAGTTTATTCTCAACATTTTATTTCGACTTTTTTCTCGTAATTTAATGAGTTTATTCTCAATATTTTATTTAGACTTTTTTCTCGAAATTTAACGAGTTTTTTTTCCGAAATTTAACAACTTTAATCTCGAGATGGTTTTATTTTTTTATTATTGCTTGGCCCTAATCCTCTTCCGTACTGTTCTGTCAATTTAATGAATCCTTGCTAAATAAAAGTATTAATTTAATTTATTAAACAACTAATCTTACTGACCCCAAACTTTTGAACAGTTGTGTATACTTAATGCAAAGTGCAAACTCTATTGGAATCCAATGCATTTATACACAAAACAAAGCAAGCTGCTTTCATATTATTTCCTCTTCCATTACAGAGTTTATCTGGAGTCAAGAGGAGCCACAGAACATGGGCTGCTGGTCATTTGTATCACCCAGATTTGAAAAACAGTTAGCCTGCAAGGTCAGATTCACCACTTCACGCTAATCGAAGGCCTCTTAGCTAATGCCTTGATCGCCTCTTAGGCTGCATGTGGCTTAAGTTTATCAGATTTACACTGATTTATTGCAAGATGATTGATGTTGTTCTCATTGTTCCCTCAGTTGAGGTTAGTCGGCAGACCTGCATTACCCGCTCCTGCTGTGGGCATCGGCACTCTCCACCATCAGCAGCATGAAGCCATCCTGACCGCATCTTTCTCTTGAAACCACAGAACCATAAACTTCATGATCATGTGTTATTAAAGCAAACAAGCTGTGACTGGTACACTGACAACAAACACCAAGCTCTGTTTGTAGCCTGAGTGCTAAACAGAGGCATATTGCAGGTTTGACTAATTTATCCCCTTACTTGGGTATAAGGGAACATCTGTTGATTGAATTTCTTACCGACATCCAAATCGGTTTATTATCATTTCTATACCTTTTGAAAGTATCATAATTGATATTTTGGAAGTGATATTTCCTCTCTGTTGGCACAGGAGATTTGTAATTGTATAGAGGAAATGCAGAAAACTGACAAAGCATACATAAGGATTGTGTGTATAGTTTTTCAAAGCACTTTTATATTAAATTTAATATACTTGCAAGAGTCGGAAGACTGTATTGAGCAAAGAAGAGAATAGATGTAATCATTGTAGCATTGAAAATGATATTGTGATGGGAACTGGTAGTGGTTTACGATCAAAACGTTGGCTCATGCGCACAACACTGAATGTGAATCAAGGGCTGTTTGGAAAATCAACTATTACCAGATGAATGTAGAATTGGTGCAAAATAACAAAATCTTTTACTGTATGTTTACGTGAAAGTATTAATCATAAAATAATACCCTTTCAAAAATCTCACAGAGCTGAAGACAAGGAGATCAAACTTTCTTCACAAAGTTGCTGATTGGTGTCTAGTTTACGTTGCTATGAATGTTTTTTTTTTTGTTTGTTTGTTTACATACCCATGATAAACTCATCCAAATCCTGCAATTTATAATATTAAATTACATGCATTGTTTTCAGAAATTATGTTGTGTGGATGAAACTGAATTTGTACTTGAATAGTTATTCTGGAAATAAATTTTAAAAATGTTAATCATTGACTATTAACATGTCTTCATATATTTGGGTCATTGACGAATAAGCTTTTAAAAGTGTAAAAAGACCTAATGGAGATAATTAAACTTCAAAATTAATTAAGTGTTAACAATGAGATTATGTGGTTTTTATAATCAATTAACACTGCTTTTGTCATTTTTTACAAGATGGACAAAATTTGTCACCAAAAAAGTCGGTTTTACCGAATGACACTTTTGGTTATACCGAAAAACTATATTTTCAAACAATGCTAACAGGCTGATAGCTAGCTAGCTAGCAAAAGGACAATCAAACATTTTATATTTAGTACCAGTTTTTAAAATATTACAACTTTTTCCATGTTTTATAGCAGTTGTACCGAATGACCTGCTGTTTCGAGACATGTGTATGAGCAAGTGAAAACATGAAATTTTTCAAATAGTTAAGAGAGAGTTAGTTAGTTACTTTGCTTCACGACCATATGGTCCTTTGGAGGTCATATGATATTGACCGCATGACTTTAATACCGCATAATTTTAATACCATTTTGCACTATGTCGATATATGATGTTATTAAATCATGTCGGAATAAAAAAATATATTCATTTATTACATTTTAGGATATTTTAATCACTAATGAAATGGCTGTATTGGTCTTTGGACGGTTAAACCGAATGACCATATGACTCTTCAAAATCTTTAAAATACCTTTATATGTAGTAAAATATAATTAAAACCTTTTGGATTCAATAAAAGAGATCTAGTTGTACTTCTTTGCATACTTTGGATGTCATATCTTTGTTTTTTATTATTATTAAGGCCTTTGGACAAAAAAAAATGACCCGTCACATCATTGACCCATTTTCATAAAGGCAAAGATATTAATAATTAAACCTGTTTGTCTGTCTTTAGGATTCACATTCACTCCTAATCAAACAATTCAAATGAATTACAGTGAATGTCTTCTGAAAATGTCCAGAAATTGTAACCTGGAAAAGTTTATTTAAAAATTTTTTTTTTAATGTATCCAATGTTCAAGTTTCTTTCTGAAAATGAAAGCAAATTAGTGCGTATTTAATTACACAGTGCATCATATGCATATATAAACATACCATTTCAGAACACCTGTAATAGAACAGTACTGAGATTAATCAACTGTACGAAAATATTTACCCTATACTCTTGATAAAAAAAAGGTATTGGCATCAATTTATTGGTTCCATGAAGAATCTTTAACATCAATGTAACCTTTCCATCTCACAAAGGGTTTTTTATAATGTAAATAGGTTCTTTAGATTATTAAAATGTTCTTCACTAAGAAAAATGTCACTGAAGGATCTTTGGGGAACCAAAAATGTTTTTTTTTTCAATGGCGTCACTGCTGAAACCCCTTTATAACCCCTTTATTTTTCAGTGTATTCACCTGTGGTGTCCTCCCTTAAGAAATATTCTGATAATCTGTGCTAAATGACCTCTTTTAGAGGTAACAGGGCGTTTTTAGTGTGAAAAGTGCTTTCCTCCTCACTACACTGGGTTTGGATGGCTAGTAATGAATGCAGTATCTACATGCAGCAGGTGTACTGTTCCTGACGCAGTCAGTTCAGCCGTCTGCTGTCATCCTTCACACGGGCTCACCGGTTATTTACCGGGCAACAGTTGCATCATTTGTCAACCGGTGCGTTACAACAGCCATACTTTGCAATACCTGAAGAATACAGAATAACGCATTTGCGCGCGCACGCTAGCCGTTCTGTTGGTTCAGCTCCTCGTCGCGGTGAGTCAGTGAGGCGGGATCCGCGGTGAGTTCGCGCGATTGGATTAGTCGGTCAGTCCTCGTTCTGTTGGCGGTACCGGGCGGCATGAAACGGAATGCGGGCAACGATTAAAGTCGGTCAGATAGTCACAGAGACCGATACTCGCGTTCGCGTCTTTATCTGTTAGTGTTTCCTGTAAGGCTGGAAAGATTGACGCGTTAAGAAGGTTATTCGGAGGCAGCGCGCTCCCTGGAAGCACCATGGCCAGGGGAAGCGAGGAATCTGTGAATGGATCATGGAAAAAGCAAGTGGATGACATCAGGAAGATATTTGAGTTTAAGGAAATCCTCGGGACGTGAGTATGAATGATGCTTTGACATTGTGAATGACGGGTTTTGAAATCTGCATATTAGAGAGTCAATGTCCTCCAGTTTTTCTTCTCAAAGTTTCTGTGCGAATATTCAGATGTTACAGACAGGTGAAATACTTTAACATCCCATTACACACGTATTTACTGGGTTATAAATGGTTAAAAAGTGAAAGCTTGTTTTTCTGGCTGACTGAATCACGAAAATGTTGCGTTTTTTTGTCCCTCATGAATATATGTGTCAACAACAGGACACCAATTTGCATATGCATGTAAATATATGGAAATAAAAGCTAGTATTTCCGTTTATATACACTTGTGTTAGTCAGATGTTAGTTGAAAGGTTTTATTAAAATAGATTATACCATGTATAAAGAAATTAGGAGTCAACCCTGTTACCATTGTAAAATTATTATTAATATTAAATGTAATTCAGCAAATAAAAAAAGATGTCATGAAATTATAATGTTTGAAGGGAAAAGTACTACTTTTATCACTGTCTTGCATTTTAGGGTTTTTCAGTCAGCCCTGTTACTGTGATTTTTTTTCTTCGAAACATCAGCATTAAAATCTTCTTCTAATAGTAATATGACCTTGAGAGTATGAACTATAAAACTGTCAACCCTGTCACTGAGACATAGGTGAATGCCAATATTCCCTTCAGATGTGGATCAGATGATCAATCGGATGTTTTGGTTTGTGTAATATGGTCTGTATCAATGCATAATATGCACTTTAAATCCATACTTAACCCACTTGGCATAGCAGGTTTTAATGTGCAGACCTTCTTCTGTCAGTTTTAATATCCCACATCCGGCAACATGGCTTTATGTTGACATGAACAACTGTTTCTGAATTCCTCTTCTGTTGTAGCAGCACTGAAGTATACAGGTTCACTGGGTTTTCCCCAGTAATCCCTTGAAATAGACCAGGAGATGTCTATTTATATATGGTGTGCAGGGACCAAAAACAGGACAGGTATTTTTATGTCCCTTAGAGAGAGAGAGAGAGAAAACATTTTTCATCTTTCACCATTTGTGTGTTTTTCATAATTCATTTTATTTTATTTTTTCCTGTAAAATGTGTCCTTAGCTGACACGTTCACCACCATTGTAAAATGAACTACGTTAATTTCTGATACATTGAAATCGATTTCTGAAAAAGTGTATCTGTGCTCATAGCCTTTTGAGTTAGAACAATGTAGATCTTAAAATCTGAAGACAGAATCATGAATAATGCAGATGAGCTTGGTCAGGCCAGACATAAATTATTTTTATATTTTATTTTGTTTTAACATTTTAATTTATTTTTTATATTTTATTTTATTTTAATTATTTATTTTATGTATTTTTTATATTTTTTATTTTGTTTTATATTTTATTTATTTATTTTGTTTTAACATTTTATTTTATATTTTATTTTAATTATTTATTTTATTTTTATTATATTTTATTTTTTATTATATTAGATATTTTATTTTATTATTTTTTATATTTTTCATATTTTATTTTATTTTATTTTATTTTATTTTATTTTTATTTTATTATTTTTTATATTTTATTTTATTTTATATTTTTATATACTTTATTTCATTTATTTTTATTTTATTGTTTTATTTTTATTTTATTATTTTTTATATTTTATTTATTTATTTTGTTTTGTTTTATTTTAATTATTTATTTTATTTTTTATTATATTTTTATAATATTTTTTTTGTTTATTATTATATTATTTTACTTATTATTATATTTTTCATATTTTATTTTATTGTTTATTTTACTTTATTTCACTTTACTTTTAACTTTTCCAAACATCTGAAGAGTGTGTATTATATCTTTGTGTGTATAAGTCAGCTGAGGTTGGTCAGGTCACGAACAGACGTTATAACACAGTATTATAACACAGTATATGTATTACATAAGATTTTTACCACAGCACACCAAAAGACTCTTTAAAAAGGATTTACTAGAGGCTTTAGTGGAAACAGGCCGATCTCAACATGTAAATGTTTCGTTTGTATAGAAGCTGCAACAGTTACACCAGTTACAATAGTTTTACAATTCATAGCGAAGCCGCCATGTCCCAGACTGTGATACTCTGTTAGATCTCAGCGGTCCGACCGCAGGAATCTCAGTGGTGTGTGCACATGTGTGATGATCGTTTTAATCTGACTGTTTGACTGCATGTCATTTGAGGTTCAGCACCCCCACCCCCATCGCTTTGAAGTATTGACTGTGGATTATATGACTGCAGAAGAGGGGAAAGGCTCTTATTAAGATTATGCCATATCCAGGCTTTCTTCTCTTTCTCTTTCTCAAGTCTCTCTCTCTCGCTCTTCGTGTGTCCGGATTATGATTGTTTTTATTGTGTTGTTCAAACACCATGGCAGAAGAGCTTTTAAAGTCGTTCTAACGTTGCATGGATGATGTAATTTTTTCATTGTTCCAGTGCTTTGTGTTCTTCTCATTTTAAAGATGATGATGATGATGATAATGTAATGACCATAATTCATCATCAACAGCATGAATTACACCACGGGTCTTCAAATCTGCTCCTGGAGACCCACTTACTGCAGAATTCAGCTCCAGGGGCTGTTTACATGACACCGTTAAAAACAGAAAACTTTTTATGCGTTTTGGCCGTTCATTTACATGACAACAGCGTTTTGGGGGACTGAAAACGTAATGAAAATGTAAAATGATACCATTATCATCTACAAAAACACAAGTTTGTGAAAACGGTGAAGTCACACGCATGCGTATTACATGTTCAGTTCAGTCTTCACGGATCCTTGTGAACGGAGATCAATTTGACAACGTTGTTGTCTGTACGCGAAAAATGCAAAGGAAAAACTTCAGTTTTTAGTTCATCAGTGTCGTGTAAACATCAAACACACCTGAACCTTCTAATCAAGGTCTTCAGGATCACTTCAGAATTTGAAGCGAATGTGTTGAATCAGGTTGAAACTAAGGAAGCGTTTACACGACACCATATGTGTTTTGGCCGTTCATTTACACGTTTTGGATGCCTTAAAATGCAAACTTTTGAAAACGGGTTTCAAAGTGCAATTTTTTGAAAACGATACTGTTATTGTCTCAGTGTAAACTGCAAGAACACAAATTTGTGAAAACGGTGACGTCATGGGCATGTGTAATTTGTTTCTTTACAAAGTGACATCGCCACCTACTGGCCTGGCATGCATAATACAGGGTTTTTAGTCGTTTTCGTGGATCTGTGTGAACGAGGATCGTTTTGACAACGTTGTCATCTGTACGTGAAACTTTTCAAAAACACAAATTAAAAAGTTTTCAATTTTTAGTACATCGTTATACGGAAGAGGATTAGGGCCAAGTAATAATAAAAAAATAATAAAACCATCTCGAGATTAAAGTTGTTAAATTTAGAGAAAAAAGTCGAAATAAAATGTTGAGAATAAACTCATTAAATTACGAGAAAAAACTCGTTAAATTTTGAGAAAAAGGTCGAGATGAAATGTTGAGAATAAAGTCATTAAATTACAAGAAAAAAGTTGTTACATTACGAGAACAAATTCGTTAAATTACGAGAAAAAAGTCGTTAAATTTTGAGAAAAAAGTCGAGATAAAATGTTGAGAATAAACTCGTTAAATTATGAGAAAAAAGTCGTTAAATTACAAGAACAAATTTGTTAAATTACGAATTTGTTCTCATAATTTAACGAATTTTTTCTCGTAATTTAATGAGTTTATTCTCAACATTTTATTTAGACTTTTTTCTCGAAATTTAACGAAATTTTTCTTGAAATTTAACAACTTTAATCTCGAGATGGTTTTATTTTATTTTTTATTATTGCTTGGCCCTAATCCTCTTCCATATCGTTGTCATGTAAAGGTACCTTAAACTTCTGCAGGACATTGGGTCTCCATTAGACTGGTTGAACAACCCTGAATTATGCCTCTAAATATTTGGACACACTTCAGTAAATTTGTTTCTCATGATCTTAAAAACATTTTGATGCAAAGCTTAGTTTTGTGCCTATTAATACATATCTTGAGCTAAAATTATATTATTATTTTATAATAATTTTTATACAGCAAGGATGCATTAAATTGATCAGAAGTGACAGTAAAGACATGTACATTGTTACAAAATAAATTTTATTTAAAACAAAAATGCTTTTAAAGGGTTAGTTCACCCCAACATTCTGTCATTAATTACTCTCCCTCATGTCGTTCCACACCTGTAAGACCTTCGTTGATCTTCAGAACACAAATTAAGATATTTTTGATATCGTCCATAGTCAGCAATACAACCACCACTTTCAAGGTCCAGAAAGTTACTAAAGACATTGTTAAAAAAGTCGACGTGACTGCAGTAGTTCAACCTTAATGTTATGAAGTGACGAGAATACTTTTTGTGCGCAAAAACAAAACAAAAATAACTTTATTCAACAATATCTTCTCTTCTGTGCCATTCTCATACGTTGTTTTCATCCAGCACTTCCAGGTTCTACGTAAGAAAGCCGACTCATTATTGGCCGGCTCCTGCGTCAGCATCACACGCATGTGTCGTGCTGATCACATGATCATCTTTGGCCAATACTGAGCCAGCATTCCGGCGTAAACACAGAAGCCTTCACTGTGCTTATTGCGGCAACTACGTAAGGATAAGAGAAGTCAGGGAAGAGAAGAGGTTGAATAAAATCGTTTTTTTTTTGCGCACAAAACGTATTCTCATCGCTTCATAACATTAAGGTTGACCCACTGTTTCTTGAGCAGCAAATCATAATATTGGAATGATTTCTGAAGGATCATGTGACACTGAAGACTGGAGTAATGATGCTGAAAATTCAGCTTTGATCACAGAAATAAATTACATTTTAAAATATTTTCAAATAGAAAATTAAATTGTAATAATATTTCACAATATTACTGTTTTTACTGTATTAATGCAACCTTGGTGAGCAGAAGAGACTTTTTTCAAAAACATTAAAAACACGTAACAACAAAATTTTTGAACATAAAAATATAATTCCACTTGTTAGTGGATGTTTAAAGCTGTTGCGATGTTGTGTGCTAAAGAACAGACATAAATCTAGAACACGTTTTACCTGGATTATCTCTCTAGGATTTCCCATCCTAAAGATGACATAACAGATTCACTAATGCGCCTTACACAAGATTTTCCAGACTCAGCTTTCAGAAGCACTAAACTTAAAACAGCACACAGATGTTTCAAAAGCAGGCCAGAAAAATGAATAAATTCTTAGAAATCATGGATTTAATTGTGGATGGATGCACAACGCAGCACTATCAGAAATAGCTCAGATTTTCCTACACAATGACTCAACCTACAAAATCACCTATCCTCCAAATACACTGCACTGTCCGTATTGTTTAAACTCCATCTGTGCCACTTTTGGCTTTTCTAAATGAGTAAATACAATCAGTGTAGTGTTAATCCGTTAATTTTAGATTATTTTAATTTGAGATCTTTTAATCCTGTTGCCTTTCGAGTGGAGGTGCCAGTTTTCCTGAATTCACCTGAGGTCACGGTCGCCTACGTTCAGTATGTCATTGCTAAAATGATGGTATGATCATTCTAAAAAATGCCTGAGCCATCATCACTGTCCATTTTTTCACAAATATTTTTGTGAAGCAATTTGTGACGATTTTGCGCTCTGTAACACATGGGATGGAAACGCTACTTTATTCACAAATGTTTTATGCAATATTCCAAATTTGTGTGCAAGTTAAATTTACAACTTTGAGAGAGTAACTCCATTTATCATGCACTTTGATCATTGCAGACATTTTACATTCACACACAGCTATATTGCACACTACATGAAAGTTATAAACATGATAGGGGCGCCTTTTCAGACTCTGAACTGACGTTCTCTCACATCCCATAATATGTGATTACACCCACATCCCATTTACCATATTTAGACTTATGAAAATCTTTGTCATTTGCATGACAAATTTATCATTACTGCAAAATATTGAGGTCATGGACCACAGAGTCATGACAAATGATCACTAGTTCCTTGTTGACCTCATGCTATGCAAATTAGGGGTGTAACGGGTACACAAATGTATACTTTAACTGCATAAGCTAGCTTTGACAAGCTTTGTTGCATAATGTACTTTTTCAGATGCACAATAAGGAATACAAAGCACATAAAGGTCAATGGATGTGGGTTAAAGGTCATGCTTTCTTAGCTTTACCTTGTGTGACACACGGCATGTAGTAGCCTTGAGTTTTTAAATGAACACTGATTATTTCCTTTACTGATACCTGCTTCTTTTAGGACAAAATGGAAATGGAATTAGCTACTCTATTACACTCTCCATCAGTTAGATGGATATTGATCATCTGAATAATGGGTTTTATTATTGTTTTATATATATATATATATATATATATATATATATATATATATATACAGTCAAACCAAAAATTATTCAGACATTTTTTATATGTTTTGTATATTTTTACTAGTGGGTGCAGGACATTATAGTTCATTTATGTAAGTGAGGATAGCAAAATAAAGTGAACTGTGACATATTATACCCAAAAATTCTTCATACAGTGGACTACCAGTAAAATTATGGAAGAGGATTAGGGCCAAGCAATAATAAAAAAATAAAACCATCTCGAGATTAAAGTTGTTAAATTTCGAGAAAAAACTCGTTAAATTTCGAGAAAAAAGTCGAGATAAAATGTTGAGAATAAACTCGTTAAATTACGAGAAAAAAGTTGTTAAATTACGAGAACAAATTCATTAAATTATGAGAAAAATGTCGTTAAATTTCGAGAAAAAAGTCGAGATAAAATGTTAAGAATAAAGTCATTAAATTACAAGAATAAAGTCATTAAATTACGAGAATAAATTCGTTAAATTATGAGAAAAATGTCGTTAAATTTCGAGAAAAAAGTCGAGATAAAATGTTGAGAATAAAGTCATTAAATTACGAGAAAAAAGTTGTTAAATTACGAGAACAAATTAGTTAAATTATGAAAAAAATGTTGTTAAATTTCGAGAAAAAAGTTGAGATAATATGTTGAGAATAAAGTCATTAAATTACGAGAAAAGTCATTAAATTATGAGAACAAATTCGTAATTTAACAAATTTGTTATCGTAATTTAACGACTTCTCATAATTTAATGAGTTTATTCTCAACATTTTATCTCGACTTTTTTTCTCGAAATTTAACAACAATTTTCTCTCGTAATTTAACGAGTTTATTCTCAACATTTTATCTTGACTTTTTTCTTGAAATTTAATGAGTTTTTTCTCGTAATTTAATGAGTTTATTCTCAACATTTTATTTCGACTTTTTTCTTGAAATTTAACAAGTTTTTTCTCGTAATTTAATGAGTTTATTCTCAACATTTTATTTCGACTTTTTTCTCGAAATTTAAGAACTTTAATCTCGAGATGGTTTTATTTTTTTATTATTGCTTGGCCCTAATCCTCTTCCGTATAAAATTGATAAAAAATTTGGAACCAAAAGTTATTCAGTCACTTTGACCTGAACATGTTTTGCTTAAGTGTTATCTGACATAATTAAGATCATTTTTTTCAGTTTAACTCTGAGATCTTGTCATATTTTATTACCATTTTTTTTTATCTGTAGTAAATAAACTGTAATAATGAATGAAATGCTCAAGGTGTCTGAATACATTTTGGTTTGACTGTATATATATATATATATATATATATATATATATATATTACATGCTGCTTGAGTTGAATCCCCTGAATTATGGGTTGTTTAATATTTTTGTGCTGTTTGTTGAATTGAATCACCTGAATTATTTTTATTTTATTATTTTACTTTATTTTATTTTATGCCGTTTTCCCTTTGTAGGCTGTCTAAAGCACTACTTATTTTATTTTATTTTATTTGTTCAGAGGTATTGATTACTTTTCTAAACAATCAAATTTGCTGTGTTCAGCCTTGGCCCAGTTAGCAAGCACCTAGCAACCACTCATAACTCCCTAGCAACCACAAAGCAGCGCACTTATAACTACTCTGAACATCTTTACAACAGCCTATCAACGTTCTGGCAACCATCCATAAAACTTTAGCACCGCGTCAGTGACTTTTGCACCTGAAAACACCATTAATGTTGCCGTGTAAAAGATGTCTGAATATATGTGTTAAATCTGATCTGTTTAATGCACTCGATCCAACCACACGCTGTTGTTTTTCTTCTGGTTTAATCCTTTGCAGAGATGAACGCTGCGCCCACTGCAATCTCACACGCTCATATGAACACATAGCTTACAAAGTTCTCAACCTGCTGGGCGCTCGGCCAATGAGTCACTGCATTTCTGGCCTCCTGAAGGGCTTGCGTTTCAATCGCAGATGAATTTTACAGTTTAAGAAACAGATGACAAATGCTTTGTTTTGGCAAAGCATCAAGCCCTATATTTTGATAAAACGGTTCAGGAACGGCCTTTTGTTCCAAGCTTTCCGAATTGCCATGTGCACTCGTGTCTGTGTTTGTAAATGACTGTGTGTGTGTGCTGAAGGATTAGAGCGGATTTTCAGTGACCAATAAAGGCTTAGCTACAAGCCACAATGGCCAACTGATTACACATAGTGCATATGATACAACATCCTGAAGAATCAGAGGAGACGTGCATGTGTATGTGTAGGTTTGGCTATGCTTTTGAGCACCACAGTTCTAAAAATATACAAATATAGTGAAACATTTGAAGTGGTCCTTACTATTTGAAATGCTCATAAAATGGCCAAGTCAAAATGTTCTTCTATGTTTTATTATTTTATTTGGCTGTCCCTTTTTAGGCTATTTAAAGCACTAATGTTGTTTTCTTTGATTAATTCATGCATTTGTCCCTTTGTAGGCTATCAAAAGCACTACTTTTTTTTTTTTTTTTTTTTTTTTTTTTTTTATTCTTCTGTCCCTGTGTAGGCTGTCTAAAGCACTGCTATTTTATTTTTTAATTTAATTTTATTTTATCCCTTTGTAGGCTATTTTTATTTTATTTTATTTTTATTATTTTTCATTCTGGTTTCAGACTATTGGACCCCACTGTGTGCTACTAAGCTTTCAAGCACCATATTTAGTCTCTGTCCTTTCTCTGTATTCCAAAAATCTCTGGCCACTATTTTATATTTCACCTTTTTTTATGCTTTTTCCAGTGGGGCGTTTTCTGAGGTGGTCCTGGCCCAAGAGAGGGCCACAGGAGATATGTACGCTGTGAAATGCATCCCAAAAAAAGCACTAAGAGGAAAAGAGAGTGGAATAGAAAACGAGATTGCAGTGCTGAGGAAGTAAGTATTCTAAAAGCTACCAGAAAAGGCTTAAAATAACAAACCCAACACCCATTACATGCTTCACAGAAGTTCCTCTAGCTACTGACGAAAAAACCTAAAGTTCAAAGGAAGCTGTTAGTGGGAGTTTCAGCATTTCTCCTCCGAGCGGGAGATGACTCAGCCTTTATGACACGCCCCTCACAGCCTCCTACCTTTACTGACTCCTACCTGTCCCTTTCAAAAGCAGCGGAAGCGTTTAAAAGGCCGTACAAATGATTCATGTGGCCTCCGCCGCAGACCTCGCTATTCACCGCACGTTGAGGCCGAGCACAGGTCCGCGGTTGTCATGGTAAAAAGGCGTTCAGGCAAGGAGGCAAGGCAAAACGTTGGCGAGTAAAAACGCTGCAGCATGCAGCTGGATTCCAGATGCAGCCTCACACAGTGGTCAGAATGATACTGAGACTGGAATGTGACTATTCACAAGGATTCATTCAACTGATCCAAAGTGACAGTAAAGACATTTATAAAATGTTACAAAAGATTCCCATTTCAAATAAATGCTGCTCTTTTGAACTTTCTATCCATCAAAGTATCCTAAAAAGATGTATCACAGTTTCCACAACAAATTAAGCAGCACAACTGTTTTCAACATTGATAATAATGTGATGTGTCTTGAGCAGCAAATCGGCATATTAGGAAAATTTCTGAAGAAATGTATTTTATTTTACGCTGTTGTCACTTTGTAGGGCTGTCAAAAGCACTAATAGTATTTTATTTTATTTATTTTATGCTTTTAAACAAAATATTTTATTTTATTTTATTTTATGCTTTTGTCCCTTTGTAGGCTGTCAAAAGCCCTACTATTTTATTTAATTTCATTTCATTATTTCATTTTATTTTATTTTTATTTATGCTTTTGTCCCTTTGTAGGCTGTCTAAAGCACTACTATTTTTTATTTATTTTATTTTATTTATGCTTTTGTCCCTTTGTAGGCTGTCTAAAGCACTACTATTTTTTATTTATTTTATTTTATTTTATTTTATTTATGCTTTTGTCACTTTGTAGGCTGTCAAAAGCACTACTATTTTTTTATTTATTTTATTTTATTTTATTTATGCTTTTATCCCTTTGTAGGCTCTCAAAAGCACTACTATTTATTTTATTTTATTTATGCGTTTGTCCCTTTGTAGGCTGTCAAAAGCACTACTATTTTTTTTATTTATTTTATTTTATTTTATTTTATTTTATTTTATTTTATTTTATTTTATTTTATTTTATTTATGCTTTTATCCCTTTGTAGGCTGTCAAAAGCACTACTATTTTTTTATTTATTTTATTTTATTTTATTTATGCTTTTGTCCCTTTGTAGGCTGTCTAAAGCACTACTATTTTTTATTTATTTTATTTTATTTTATTTATGCTTTTGTCCCTTTGTAGGCTGTCAAAAGCACTACTATTTATTTATTTATTTTATTTTATTTATGCTTTTGTCCCTTTGTAGGCTGTCTAACTCTAAAGCACTACTATTTTTTATTTATTTTATTTTATTTTATTTTATTTTATTTTATTTTATTTTATTTTATTTTATTTTATTTTATTTATGCTTTTATCCCTTTGTAGGCTGTCAAAAGCACTACTATTTTTTTATTTATTTTATTTTATTTTATTTATGCTTTTGTCCCTTTGTAGGCTGTCTAAAGCACTACTATTTTTTATTTATTTTATTTTATTTTATTTATGCTTTTGTCCCTTTGTAGGCTGTCAAAAGCACTACTATTTATTTATTTATTTTATTTTATTTTATTTATGCTTTTGTCCCTTTGTAGGCTGTCTAACTCTAAAGCACTACTATTTTTTATTTATTTTATTTTATTTATGCTTTTGTCCCTTTGTAGGCTGTCAAAAGCACTACTATTCTTTTATTTATTTTATTTTATTTATGCTTTTGTCCCTTTGTAGGCTGTCAAAAGCACTAATATTATTTTATTTTATTTTATTTATGCTTTTGTCCCTTTGTAGGCTGTCAAAAGCACTACTATTTTTTTATTTATTTTATTTTATTTATGCTTTTGTCCCTTTGTAGGCTGTCAAAAGCACTAATATTATTTTATTTTATTTTATTTATGCATTTGTCCCTTTGTAGGCTGTCTAAAGCACTACTATTTTTTTATTTTATTTTATTTTATTTTATTTTATTTTATTTTATTTATGCTTTTGTCCCTTTGTAGGTTGTCAAAAGCACTACTATTTTTTATTTATTTTATTTTATTTTATTTATGCTTTTGTCCCTTTGTAGGCTGTCTAAAGCACAACTATTTTTTATTTATTTTTAATTTTATTTTATTTTATTTATGCTTTTGTCCCTTTGTAGGCTGTCTAAAGCACTAATATTATTTTATTTATTTTATTTTTATTTTATTTTATTTTATTTATGCTTTTATCCCTTTGTAGGCTGTCAAAAGCACTACTATTTTTTATTTATTTTATTTTATTTTATTTATGCTTTTGTCCTTTTGTAGGCTGTCTAAAGCACTACTATTTTTTATTTATTTTATTTTATTTTATTTATGCTTTTGTCTCTTTGTAGGCTGTCAAAAGCACTACTATTTATTTATTTATTTTATTTTATTTTATTTATGCTTTTGTCCCTTTGTAGGCTGTCTAACTCTAAAGCACTACTATTTTTTATTTATTTTATTTTATTTATGCTTTTGCCCCTTTGTAGGCTGTCAAAAGCACTACTATTTTTTATTTATTTTATTTTATTTTATTTATGCTTTTGTCCCTTTGTAGGCTGTCTAAAGCACTACTATTTTTTATTTATTTTATTTTATTTTATTTATGCTTTTGTCCCTTTGTAGGCTGTCTAACTCTAAAGCACTACTATTTTTTATTTATTTTATTTTATTTATGCTTTGTCCCTTTGTAGGCTGTCAAAAGCACTACTATTTTTTTATTTATTTTATTTTATTTATGCTTTTGTCCCTTTGTAGGCTGTCAAAAGCACTAATATTATTTTATTTTATTTTATTTATGCTTTTGTCCCTTTGTAGGCTGTCAAAAGCACTACTATTTTTTTATTTATTTTATTTTATTTATGCTTTTGTCCCTTTGTAGGCTGTCAAAAGCACTACTATTTTTTTATTTATTTTATTTTATTTATGCTTTTGTCCCTTTGTAGGCTGTCAAAAGCACTAATATTATTTTATTTTATTTTATTTATGCATTTGTCCCTTTGTAGGCTGTCTAAAGCACTACTATTTTTTTATTTATTTTATTTTATTTTATTTATGCTTTTGTCCCTTTGTAGGTTGTCAAAAGCACTACTATTTTTTATTTATTTTATTTTATTTTATTTATGCTTTTGTCCCTTTGTAGGCTGTCTAAAGCACAACTATTTTTTATTTATTTTATTTTATTTATGCTTTTGTCCCTTTGTAGGCTGTCTAAAGCACTAATATTATTTTATTTATTTTATTTTTATTGTAAGCACTACTATTTTTATATTTAATTTAATTTAATTTAATTTAATTTAATTTAATTTAATTTAATTTAATTTAATTTAATTTAATTTTATTTATCATGTGACAGTGAAACTGGAGTAATGGCTGCTGAAATTTCAGCTAATTATGAATGCATTGCACTTCAGTTGTTTAGCAACTTGTTAGCAACTTACATTTGGGAATCTCTAGAGGTTTTATTTATTTTAATTATTTATTTTTTTCATTGTCTGCATGAACAGAAAAGCTCAATATATCAGCCCAGCTCATGGTGTACAGGCAACATGTAATGGGAAACTACATCAGCCATTCAAAACAAAGCCTTCATAATCCAAGTGTGCCTCTGCTTCATTGTAAATGAACTAATATTTTTTCTGTTCTCTTCAGGATCAAACATGAGAACATTGTGGCACTGGAAGACATTTACGAGAGCCCCAGTCATCTATATCTTATTATGGAACTGTGAGTAAAATCTGTGTGCTACTTCAATTTGTGTCTAATTAAGCAAAGTCTTTAAAATGGAGCCAAACAATGTGAAGCAAGTTTGCAAGATGGAAAACTTAAATAAAAAAAAGAAGAAAAAAAAGAAGTAATCTGTTCTTGCCTAAATCTGATACAGTATGTGACTGATAAATTTCTTTTAATTGCAATCCAGAAATTCCTCTTCCTGTCATTCCAATTCACATTCCAATTCAACATCCTGTGGCGCGTCCATCTCATGACTTGAAAAGGAGCCAATTCTTATTCTGAATTGTGTCCAATCCTGCTGCTGTTGTTTGAAATCATTTTATTGATCCGAACAACAGATGATTAACGTAATCTCCATCTCTATAGCTTAAAGGATCAGTTCACTTCAGACTTAAAATTTCCTGATAATTTAATCACCCCCATGTCATCCAGGATGTTTATATCTTTCTTTCTTCAGTCAAAAAGAAATTAAGGTTTTTGAGGAAAACATTCCAGGATTTTTCTCCATATAGTAAACTTCAGTGGGGTTCAACAGGTTGAAGGTCCAAATTGCAGTTTTAGTGCAGCTTCAAAAGGCTCTACATGATCCCAGACGAGGAATAAGGGTCTTATCTAGCAAAATAACTGGTCATTTAAAAAAAAAAAAAAAGTATATTCTTTTTAACCACAAATGCTCGTCTAGCACTAGCTCTGCGATGCGCCACGCATTACGTAATCATGTTGGAAAGGTCACGCATGACATAGTACCGATCCAGTGTTTACAAAGTCAAACGCCCTTTACAAAAAAGGTAAAACAACAATGTCAGACGATGTGTGACCTTTCCAATGTGATTATGTAATGCAATTTTACTGCTTTTACTGTATTTTTGATCAAATTGTTGACTATAAGAGACTTCAAATGCAATTAAAACTCTTACCGAACCCAAACCTTTTACCAGTAGTGTATATATATACCTGTATGTAAGTTTGACACTTCTGAATAACTATAAACCTTTAAAAAACAGATTTCTTGTATTTTTCAGTGTGTCCGGTGGGGAGTTGTTTGATCGTATTGTGGAGAGGGGCTTCTACACAGAGCAGGATGCAAGTGCGTTAATCAAACAGGTTCTGGATGCAGTGAACTACCTGCATTCACTGGGGATAGTCCACCGAGACCTGAAGGTGATGATTTCCCTTGACTGATTTCCTTCACACCAAAACAAATCGATATACGTAGACTTTCAGTTTCATTACAGTACATAGGAAGCTGGAAAATAAGACGTGAAAGGTCACTTCAGTAGAAACAAGACGTACAGCGTAAATAACTCTCTGTGACTTTTTAACCTAATCACCCTCTCTCTCATCTCCTGACAGCCTGAGAATCTGCTCTATTATAACCCACATGAAGAATCTAAGATTATGATAAGTGATTTTGGGCTGTCCAAGATGGAGGGCGCAGCCAATGACATCATGTCAACAGCCTGTGGGACGCCGGGATATGTGGGTAGGGCTGTCAATCCACTAAATATCCATGTGAATCTGTTTATAGTGTCATATGTTACCAAGATGGTGTTTTGTATATGACACCATCTATTAAAATTTACTTTAGTGTGTGGAAAATCTGCTATCATGTGATTTTCTCTTTACCACTTATCTTTTTACGGTGGTTGTCAAGTGTGATATAAATTAAAAAAAAAAAAAAAAAAATGTTTAGTAATTTGGTACAGTATGTTAACATCATTACAGTTAATAAAATATGTTTTTCTGTAAAACAACAAAACCCAAAATGTTGCTACTATATATTTTTTTACAGTGTACTTTAACAAAAAAGTTCATCCAAAAATAAAATTCGGTCATCATTTACTCACCTTCATGTGTATCAAATCCATTTGCTGTTGTTTCTCTGTAAAGCTGCTTTGAAACGATATGTATCGTGAAAAGCGCTATACAAATAAATGTGAATTGAATTGTTTCCATATTCATACTTTCCATTTCCATTTTCTTCTGGTGAAACACAAAGAAGACATTTTGAAAAAATACAAATTGTGTAGACTATAGGTGACCATTGGGCTTTCGACACTGCGCAAAAATAAAAATTATGTCATTAATTACTCACCCTCATGCCGTTCCACACCCGTAAGACCTTCGTTCATCTTCAGAACACAAATTGAGATATTTTTGAGGCCTGCATAGCCAGCAATGAAACTTCCTCTCTCAAGATCCATAAATGTACTAAAAACATATTTAAATCAGTTCATGTGAGTACAGTGGTTCAATATTAATATTATAAAACGACGAGAATATTTTTGGTGCGCCAAAAAAAATAAAAAAAATAACGACTTTGGAACATAATGAATCAGCGTTTCGAATCAGCGGTTCGGAGCACCAAAGTCTAGTGAATTCAACGGTTTGACACGCGATCCGAACCGCTGATTTGACACAAAAGATTCATAATGCTCCGAAGCTTCCTGAAGCAGCGTTTTGAAACCGGCCATCACTATATAAGTTGTTATTTTGGGTTT
The DNA here is from genome assembly GCA_036281575.1 of Ancherythroculter nigrocauda. Classification (NCBI taxonomy): domain Eukaryota; kingdom Metazoa; phylum Chordata; class Actinopteri; order Cypriniformes; family Xenocyprididae; genus Ancherythroculter; species Ancherythroculter nigrocauda. The sequence goes on from VTFQ01000015.1 coordinate 26,987,508, forward strand.
TTTTGGCGCACCAAAAATATTCTCGTCGCTTTATAATATTAATATTGAACCACTGTACTCACATGAACTGATTTAAATATGTTTTTAGTACATTTATGGATTTTGAGAGAGGAAATGTCATTGCTGGCTATGCAGGCCTCACTGAGCCATCGGATTTCATCAAAAATATCTTAATTTGTCTTCTGAAGATGAACGAAGGTCTTACGGGTGAGGAACGGCATGAGGGTGAGTAATAAATTACATTATTTTCATTTTTGGGTGAACTAACCCTTTAACCCCGGGTTATCGTCGTTCTAAACACTGCTTTTAACCACGGGTAAAGGAAAAGTTTCACACTTGTAATTTAGAAGCGAGGTTATGAAAGCCTGCTCCGGAGCAGGGTTAGCACCGCTTTTGCGGTGCCAAACTTGCATCTTTACACAGAAAAAGCGGCACAGAAACCAACTCTGAAGCGGCATAATACCACAAAAATGTGCATTTACACAGAACGTTTAATGCTGTTCTAAAGCGGCATAAACGCATTTACACAGGAATTAAAATCGCGGGAAACAATGCTTTGAACATAAGTATTTCAAAACTAAGTTTTAACAAAATTAATTTAAAAATAATTAAATAATAAACAATGAAATATAACTCGAAATAAAAAAAAAATACGAAAATTTAAAGTAACAAGTTAGTAAACTGCGTGCTATATCTCACGCTTTGATGTTTGTCATAATAAAAATTGAACGATGCAACAAAATTATTCATTATTACACCGGGAAGTTCACAACAGGATTAAAAGAGGTCGAACATTTTTTTTTTTTTTTTTTTTTTTGTCAAAGAGACAGAAACAACAAATGATGCTAGCATTTGCGTGTATCAGGCAGCAGCAGATCCCCAGACAGACCGTCGTGTGTGGGTGAAATATCGTCCTCAAGGAGATGATTTTTGGAATATAATATAACAGTACACAATCAAAGTGACGCCGATTGTGTTAAGCATTTACCTTATCTGAGAGAAATGTAGCAGCGCGTTGACCCGACAGTCTCTTAATAGGAAGATTACAAACGGCGAAAGCCAATTGATGAGACACGACGATTCTCTGCTGTTATTTTGGTGGTTGGCTTCACGATGTGAGTACAGGACTCTTTTACTTTAATGCCCCTTGTTGGAAGACATTATTTTTATTATTTGCCCTAAGTTATATGTTTCGTTTCCTGCTTCTTGAATCTCGCGCCGCCTGAGCTGACTGGAATGCTTTTGGTTGTCATGACAATGACGTAGTTTAGAGCGGCTATATTTCGCGTTCATTTACACTGAACCAGAACAGACTCGCCTTTGATACTAGGGGCTGAGGTGGGTCAGACCCGGCGTATTTTAGGTCTTCTTTAACACGGCATTGCGTCTTTACACTAAATTCTGAACAGGTACAGACCCGCTTCAGAACAGCCATAAATCGGCTGTGTAAAGATGCCTTTGTACAGTGAAACGAACGAAGCGGTGTTAGAATGTTAAAGCTAGACGCTTAGCAAAAGACAACCAATCGCGTACTCATATTTGCCTACTTTGGATGGTCACGGAAACACCGCGCATTGTATATACTGTAAACAGTAAATTCAGCGTTTGAAAGGAAAAATGTCAAATGCTGACAGAAAACGCGACAATATGAGGGAAGAAGAGACCGTTTCATTCTTACCTTTAGAGTCCGAAAGATCCATTCAGTACTCGATAGTACAGTCGGCAATACGAGGATGCCCAATGCTAGAGCTAGCCTACATGTAAACAGGTCGTGTGCTGCGTTTATCCAATCAATGACACTGACACGGCAAATATGCAAATAAGAACGTTAACTCAGTGTTTAGGAAAGTACAGTGTGAAACGTCAGTATATGAATACCCAGGATTAATTGTTAACCCCGGGTAAATTATGAGCAGTGTGAAACGTGAAGCAAGATAACCCAGGAAGAAGTGTGAAAAGCCCTCATGTCTGTCAAGTCCAAAAAGGAATCACAATAAAAGTAGTTTAAAACAGCTAATTAGAAAACATACAGTTTAGGAATGACATGAGAGTGAGCAAATGATGATCAAATTTGTTTTAGGGTGAACAATCCTTTAAAAACATTTTACACTTCAAGGGTTAGTTCACCCAAAAATGTCATTAATTACTCATGTCTTTCCACACCCGTAAGACCTTCGTTCATCTTCGGAACAAAAATTAAGATATTTTTGATGAAATCCGAGAGGTATATGACTCGCCCATAGACAACAATGTAATTACCACTGTCAAGGTCCAGAAAGGCATCGTTAAAACAATCGACGTGACTACAGGGTCAATCTTAATTTTATGAAGTGATGAGAATACTTTGTGCGAAACAAAAATAATGACTTTATTCAACAATCTCTTCTCTTCCCTGTCATTATCCTTACGCAGTTGCTGCAGTAAGCACAGTGAAGGCTTCCATGTTTACGTCCGAATGCTGGCTCAGTATTGGCCAAAGCTGATCACGTGAGCAGCACAACAAATACGTGTGATGCTGACGCAGTAGCCGGCCAATAATGAGTCGGATTTCTGACGTAGAACCTGGAAGCGCTGGACGTAAACAGCGTAGGAGAATGACACAGAAGAGAAGAGACTGTTGAATAAAGTCATTATTTTTGTTTTGTTTTTGCGCACAAAAAGTATTCTCATCGCTTCACAAAATCCACTGTAGTCACATTTTTATCGATGTCTTTAGTACCTTTCTGGGCCTTGAAAGTAATAATTATATTACTGTCTATGGAGGAGTCAGACAGCTTTCGGATTTCATCAAAAATATCTTAATTTGTGTTCCGAAGATGAACAAAGGACTTAAAGGTGTGGAACGACATGAGGGTGAGTAATTAATGACAGAATTTTCAATTTTGTGTGAACTAACCCTGTCATTTCGTTCATTTTCTCATATGTTTAACAGCTCCAGAGGTTTTAGCACAGAAGCCTTACAGCAAAGCCGTGGACTGCTGGTCTATCGGAGTTATTGCTTATATCTTGTGAGTAGTTTTTTCCCCCATATGAAACATACTCCTGCTTTCCCAACCATTGTTACATTCATTATTTAGAAAAGAGGGCATTAGGTTAAAATTCAGACCACTTTTGAATCCTCTGCCTCCTCAGGTTGTGTGGATATCCTCCGTTTTACGACGAGAACGACTCCAAATTGTTTGAGCAAATACTGAAGGCAGAATATGAATTTGACTCGCCGTACTGGGACGACATTTCTGATTCGGGTAAGTGTGAAGTGAACCATATATTATAGTTAATTACATAAACTCTTTTCAAGCTTATGTTCTTAGTACTGGAGAAAATGACACCCTTCTTCACCTCCTTTTGTATCTTCCACCCACTGAAACGCCATCATTGAGTATGACTTGGGTTACTTGTGTTTACTTGTCACTGACAGTCACGACTTAGTTTTTTTCCCAAGAGCAACACTTTAATAAGGGTTTTTCGAAAGTATCACTGAGGTATTGCAGCCAGATTTAAATCAGCAGTTGAAAAGCATTATCTGGCGCTAGGCGATTCAGCTTCGTTTGAAAATAACAACTCGACACCCACACCACAAGCTGTTCCCTGGTGTCTGGGGAAGTGTAGGAGGGTGTCATTTTTTCACAATTAGAACTGCGCCCTTGTGTAACTGATTCAGGTTTTTTTCTTTTCACATTTGTGTTGTTTCATAGCTAAAGACTTCATTAGTAACCTGATGCAGAAAGATCCAGAAAAGAGGTTCAGTTGTGATGAGGCTCTTCGGCATCCGTGGTGAGCGATCAGGATTGTGTTCACTGCCGTTCTGATGTTATATTAGTTGCTACAGGTTTAAGAGTGTTTTACTTTTAAATTTGAAATCCTCATTATTTTCAATAAAATCCGAATAAAAATTACAGGTTTACACCATGATGCAAAAATATAATATAATATAATATAATATAATATAATATAATATAATATAATATAATATAATATAATATAATATAATATAATATAATATTTGTATGCATTACAGTAATGAGAACCAGGGAAAATTTGCTTAAATGTGATGAAAATAATGTCACAATGCAAAACTATGTAATAGTATAAAAATAGGCTTTTATGCAAAATATATCACGTATACTGATTTCTGAAGGATCATGTGACACTGAAGACTGGAGTAACGATGCTGAAAATTCAGCTTTGCATCACAGGAATAAATTGCATTTTAAAATATATTCAAATAGAACACAGTTATTTGAAATTATTATTTAATATTTCACCATTTTGCTGTTTTTACTGTATTTTAGATAAAATAAATGCAGCCTTGGTGAGCATAAGAGACTTTTTTCAAAACATTAAAAAATCTTACCAACCCCAAGCTTTTGAATTTTAGTGTAGATATTTTATTAAATATAATATAATTATCTACAAAGTTCAAATGAAGTCTTTGAGGAATATCAACACTACGTTGCTTGCACTGTAACTACATTCACCTACATTCATGTTATTGAGCACAGATCTTTGTTTTTACATTATATAGTCATGTTTATACTCATATATGGTCACATATCATAAGATTCTGCCTCCTCATGGATGCCAGATGATACTACAAGAAGTCCAACCGCTGACTCACCTCTGATTTCAGGATAGCTGGTGATACTGCGCTCTGTAAGAACATCCATGAATCAGTCAGCCGACAGATGAAGAAAAACTTTGCGAAAGCAAAATGGCGAGTAAGTGACCACATCCTTTCCTCCTCCTTTCACACTTTGGAATCATTCATTGAAAAACCCATATTGATTGACCACTATTATATGTAACGTGATTTAATTTTCTGTTTTCTCTAAATTCTTCTCTCCTCACAGCAAGCGTTTAATGCTACTGCAGTGATCAGACATATGAGGCGTCTTCAGCTTGGCAGCAGTATGGATTCCTCTCAACACAGGAAGCAGAATCCAACATCCATGCCAGGGAAGAGTCAATCAGTTGATGTTTCTTCAGTCCACCGCAATGACTGTAAGTTGTTACCTCAGTGCTTTAAGGCCCTGATATACTCACAGAGAAGATCTTTTCGTTCTTCTTTTAGGGGTAAAAAAAGAAGTTTGAAATACCCTTGCAGCGATATATTCACACTAATGAGAGCTTTGAGATGTGAATATGTGCTGCATGCTTTTCTCTCAGTAACAAAATAAACACACAACAAAAATGCCAGCGGTGCGAAAACATATGTTCTGCAATTTGACACTCCAATCAAGTCATGATTATTTATATAGTATTTTATACAAAAGATTGCTTTAAAGCAAGCAGCTTTTACAGTATTAAACATGAAAGACAGTGTCAGTGTCGCTTTAAATTAGAATTACAACTTACTTCCGCAATAATATACGCCAACTGGAAAACTTCCGGTGAAATGTCACTTGTTGGTGTGTCGGTGTCTTCAATCCTGAGGTAGCTTTAACACCATCAATAGTGTAATACTTAGTTTATAATCAGAATATAGGCACTTAAATAGTCAGGCCCAGCATTAAAGGGTTAGTTCACCCAAAAATGAAAATTCTGTCATTTATTACTCACCCTCATGCCGTTCCACACCCATAAGACCTTTGTTCATCTTCAGAACACAAATTAAGATATTTTGGTTGAAATCCGATGGCTCCGTGAGGCCTCCATTGGGAGCAATGACATTTCTTCTCTCAAGATCCATAAAGGTACTAAAAACACATCTAAATCAGTTCATGTGAGTACAGTGGTTCAATATTAATATTATAAAGCGACGAGAATATTTTTGGAGCGCCAAAAAAAAACGAAATAACGACTTATTTAGTGATGGCCGATTTCAAAACACTGCTTCATGAAGCATCGGAGCACAAATGAATCAGTGTGTCGAATCATGATTCGGATCGCGTGTCAAACTGCCAACGGCTGAAATCACGTGACTTTGGTGCTCCGAACAGCAAATTTGATACCCTGATTCATAACGCTCCGATGCTTCCTGAAGCAGTGTTTTGAAATCGGCCATCACTAAATAAGTCGTTATTTTGTTATTTTTGGCACACCAAAAATATTCTCGTCGCTTTATAATATTAATATTGAATCACTGTACTCACATGAACCGATTTAAATATGTTTTTAGTACCTTTATGGATATTGAGAGAGGAAGTGTCATTGCTTCCTATGGAGGCCTCACGGAGTCATCAGATTTCAACTAAAATATCTTAATTTGTGTTCCGAAGATTAATGAAGGTCTTACAGGTGTGGAACGGCATGAGGGTAAGTAATAAATGACAGAATTTTCATTTTTGGGTGAACTAACCCTTTAATTTAGTTATTCAAACATAAGACGACATGGAAAAAAAGACGCGTGTCAGTGTTCAGTTTTCACACTTTTGTGTTGAAAAAAAAGCATCAACAAACTATAAATTAAAGATTTTTTGTGCACTTTAGTTAGATTCATTGAATAAAATGTGAGTTTTTTCACAGCTTCAGTGATTATAAAGGGAGAGCACGGTGCTCGCTTTCTGTGTAATTAATTCGCAAGAAAAGTTATTGTTTTTCATGAGATTTTGTGAGTTTTCATACTTTACCTTGACAAAATGTATTTTTAAACCTAGTGATTTTATAATGTTTAATATTTATTCAAAAGCAAAACTGAGTGAAAAACTATTACAGGAAATGGCTAATATGAGCCAATAAATTCCTCTGCTGCCATCTGCTGGTTATAATGGTAATTAATGTCTTTTTTATTTTTAAATAAAAGTGTTTTCTATCAAATTTTGGATCTTGAAATGTTCAGTTTTACAAATAGGGACAATCTCCGAAGGATGAACAAATAATGTTTTTGGTCATCACATTAAAAATAAAATTTGAATTGCTGGGAAAATGTTGCGTGTGGGTGTCTATTAGCGTCGTCTTTATTGCATTCAATGAATCTGGTTTATTGGCAAATTAGGTAAGTGTGATAACTGCATTAAAATATAAACACAGCATTAAAAAGTCAACCATTAATGGTTTTGTGTCGATGTACAGAATGATAGATAACCATTCACCGGAAATGCCCAAGCTGGCTTAACGAAAACCGCGCAAATGGTTAGTTGGCACGTGACGGCATCTAGCAACAAGGCTTTTGCTATTTTCCATTGAAAATAGTTGGCAACACTGGACATCACATCAGTTCGTTCTTCAATTTCGCTTAAAGTATATCGGGGCCTTTATATTTCTTGAGCTGAAACTCACAATAGTTGTGTTGACACGACTTTTGTTGACCTTTTATCGAGTTGCTCATCACAGTGATGTGCTTTTTGTTGTATTATGTCGTGTTGTCGAACAGCCCTTGAAGAGGGTGTTATCTTTGTCTAGGTTCCTCCATGGAAGCGGCAAACTCTTCTTCAAGGACGGGAACGTCTGAGCGGCACACACGGCCATCCACGGTCACCACCATCATCACCGGCTCAAAATGACATCACTTCTTGTGAGACCGCTCACGTGACTGTTGCACTTTGTGGAAAAACGTGTTTTCTTCTATTTAACGGTAACTTCCATTGTCCACAGTCGAACACGTTTTCCTCTCTGGAAAGCCAGTGCCGCTCTATACCATGAGACTGTTTCAAAAATAGCGGCCTGTGTATATAAGGTGACCGTTTTACCGAGTAAAACTCATGACTTGAACGTTTATGTGGCTGTTGAACGGAGATTACGAACCTTGAGTTGAAGAACATCCGCTTTGGGTCGTAATAGATGATAAAAAGTTGTGCAGATAAATTCATTAATTAAACAGTTGTTGTAACTTTTTGCTGCTGTATTTCAAGCTGCTGCTGTTTTGAAGAACCAAATGATAAAGGATGTGAGATTTACAGAATGTCTAACTTTAGAGAAGTTGATGTAGTTAATAGAGGCTTTAAACGTTTATTGCCATCCAGTACGTATAAACTTGAAATTCGGTCCTGGATGCGTCTGGCATTTATTAATGAGTGAATGAAGGATGCAAAAAAAAAAAAAAAAAAAATATGGAAATGGGCAGTTTAATGATTTTATCAACATTTTGTTAATATTGAGAAAATATTCTGGAGTGATTTGTGTGTCAAAAGGTATAAAATGGTGGTAAAAAGCACTTTTTAAAAAGTTTTTTGTGTATGTTTTGGATTTATTTTGTAAGCTTTGCTTTTTTAAAATGACTTTTCGGCATTTACGGTATAATTTTGTTCACACTTTACATTGCAGTGATTGTTATGTAGTAATATTATGTGGAAATTGAAGTATTTGTTGTTATTATCACTTAAATGATTATTAATTGGAATATAGACACTGTAATGTAAACTGTTATCATAATTTTATTCTTTTAATTGTGACTAATGAAACTGAAGAACGCTTGACCCATAATGTGTTTGTTTTGTAACAGATCTATATGAAAAGTACCAGCTTCAGTGAAGGACATTTGTATTTGCTGTGTTTCAGTGGAGCGAAAATGCCTAAAATTTCACACATCGTCCAGTGTACGGATGCAAACATCACAGTTTTCCAGTTTAACTAAAGCTGTTTTGATATGATGTGCCCACTGATATACGACCGTGAGAGATTCAAACAGTTTCTGCTCTAAATCTTGCATGTCATCATGGTCTTCATACCAGCACTCTGAATTTAGCAGCTACTTGCTGGTTCTTTCATTCAGGTCGCAGAAATGATGTAAGCAGTGTTTTCTTTTCAGTAGATGTGTTCTGTGATGAGTGTTTTTGGTGAGTGTATGGTGAGTTGATTTCAAATTTCCATTAAACACAAAGATAACACAGTTTTGTTGTTGTTCAGACTTATTTGGATAGCTTTTATTCTACCAAAATGAACCGTTACAAAGATTTACAACATGAAATGCTTGCTTAGTCTGCAAATACTGTTTGTATTAATAAACGTAATTATACACTTTACATTATCCCACCACAAAATGAATAAAAACGTGTTTCTTTGAAATTGAGTGTAAAAGCTTCTTGAAAAATAAAAATAAAAAGTTGTGCAAAGACTTTTGTATGGAAGCCCGTTTCCGCCACTAAAAAAAAAAAAAAAAAAAAACCACAAAAAAAAAAAAAAAAAAGCCACTAAAAAAAAAAAAAAAGATGAATTGCGACTTTTTATCTCAGAATTCTGACTTTTTAACTCGCAATTGCGACTTTATATCTCACAATTGACAGTTATAAAGTCAGAATTCTGAGATATAAAGTCGCAATTGCGTGATATAAAGTCAGAATTCTGAGATATAAAGTCGCAATTGCGTGATATAAAGTCAGAATTCTGAGATATAAAGTCGCAATTGCGTGATATAAAGTCAGAATTCTGAGATATAAAGTCGCAATTGCGTGATATAAAGTCAGAATTCTGAGATATAAAGTCGCAATTGCGAGTTATAAAGTCAGAATTCTGAGATATAAAGTCGCAATTGCGTGATAAAAAGTCAGAATTCTGAGATAAAAAGTCGCAATTGCGTGATAAAAAGTCAGAATTCTGAGATAAAAAGTCGCAATTGCGTGATAAAAAGTCAGAATTCTGAGATATAAAGTCGCAATTGCGTGATAAAAAGTCAGAATTCTATATAATTGCGACTTTATATCTCAGAATTCTGACTTTTTCTCACTACTGTGAAACGTTATTTCTCACAGTTCTTACTTTGCTTGCGTTTCCTTTCATTGCGACTGACCATCAGCATTACTGCTTTGTTATTATTATACATTAAATAGACCATCAGGATTGCTGCTTTGTTATTATTATTATACATTAAATAGACCATCAGGATTGCTGCTTTGTTATTATTATTATACATTAAATAGACCATCAGGATTGCTGCTTTGTTATTATTATACATAAAATTGAGGACATCATAAAGGATTATTTTTAGCGCCGATTTACCAATAAAGAAATATTGATTTTACTGGAGGAGACACATAACGATTAGTCTCCGGACATATGCATTATGCAGGAATATGCATATAGAATGTTTCCACGGTAACCTTGTACACAGCGTTTCAAGGAGAAAAAAACAGCTTTTACTGCCATCTAGTGGGCTTAATACTAAAACAACCAATACCTATCATGTTTCATTAACTTTGCAACTCAAGGGTAGAATCATGCAATTCTGCAAATTACAGTCGAGGTATTTGGGCAATAAAAGTTGTTTTTAACAATGGATACACTAATGAATTTTACACAATAATAACAATATAATAATAATCATAATAAGAAGAAGAATCAGCTGTGGCGGAGGCGCAATAAATCAGACAAAGCTGAAGTGGCACATTTTATACACCAACAGCTTCAGACTTCACGGCAGCACGGCTATCGTTGGATGCACTGTTATAGACAGAGATACTGACCATCAGTTAATTGCGAGAAAAAGAGTCAGAATTCTGACTTTTTATCACGCAATTGCGACTTTATATCTCAGAATTCTGACTTTTTATCACACAATTGCGACTTTTTATCTCAGAATTCTGACTTTATAACTCGCAATTGCGACTTTTTATCTCAGAATTCTGACTTTTTATCACGCAATTGCGACTTTATATCTCAGAATTCTGACTTTATATCACGCAATTGCGACTTTATATCTCAGAGTTCTGACTTTTTATCACGCAATTGCGACTTTATATCTCAGAATTCTGATTTTATAACTCGCAATTGCGACTTTTTATCTCAGAATTCTGACTTTTTATCACGCAATTGCGACTTTATATCTCAGAATTCTGACTTTATAACTCGCAATTGCGACTTTATATCTCGCAATTCTGACTTTATATCACGCAATTGCGACTTTATATCTCAGAATTCTGACTTTATATCACGCAATTGCGACTTTATATCTCAGAATTCTGACTTTATATCACGCAATTGCGACTTTATATCTCAGAATTCTGACTTTATAACTCGCAATTGTGAGTTAAAAAGTCAGAATTCTGAGATAAAAAGTCGCAATTCATCTTTTTTTTTTTTTAGTGGCTTTTTATTTTTATTTTTTTTTAGTGGAGTTTTTTTTTTTTTTTTTTAGTGGCGGAAACGGACTTCCATACTTTTATCATTATGGTATGTAGGGAAAAAATGTACAGAACATTTTAAACTAGCCATAAAAATAAAATAAAAACTTCCGAGTTATTAGTCGTACAGTTAAGGGTTATGAAAAGCCTGTATAGGAATAAATGTACATCTTTTTAAAGAACTATGATACATTGATTACATACGTCCTGCATGCATGAATACACGTATAAGGCTACGTTCTTTTGTGCTGGTGTGTGCATGTTAAGAAAAGACTTTACAGAAATATGCTGTAAAGTAGTGTAAGCTCTCTACCCATTTCCCAGTAGTGTTTTAGACTGTGTGTCGGTTGTATTCGTAAGATGGGTCGAGTCCGTCGTAGTGAAACTCTCTCCACTGCTCTGTCTTCACTCTGGTCTGCTCGTCTTGCTCTGGATGAGAGTAAAAATGGAGTAATTTTAACTTGAACTGTGTATTCACGTGATTACTCATAAGCCTACAGTACCACTGTAAGTTACCAAATATAATATTTGAGTAACTGTGTAAATATTTGATGTTATGCACAGCAACATGATCACGTGTAATGATTCTGAACTGAAAAAATTCTTCACTTGCTGTTAAACTTGTAATTACAACATGTTAATTCAACTTGTACCACCTGACCACTGCAGATTTAAAGGGATAGTTCATCCAAAAAATGAAAATTATTCCATGATTTACACACCCTCAAGCCATCCTAGGTGTATATGACTATCTTCTTTCAGACGAACACAATCGGAGATATATTTAAAAATACACAACCTCCAAGGGCAAAAAGCCAAAAATACTGCATACATCCATAAAAAATAATCCATACGACTCCAGGAGGGTTAATAAAGGCCTTCGAAGCAAAGCGATGCATTTTTGTAAGAAAAATGTCCATATTTAAAACTTTATAAATTCAAATAACTAGTTTCCGGCGGACGACCGTACGCAGAATCCGCAAGTCGACTTGCGCCAAATCTTATAGACGCCTCTCGCAGTTCAAACAAATAGGGTTGTGCAACATATTTAAGCTCCTCATGTCTTATATCGAATTCCTCTGACATTTCTCTTTAAAAATGGTAATTTCAGATTTATAATCCGTGAACGGTGATTTGTTTTGCTCGATCCTCTGCGCCTCCACGTTCGTCATTATGCTGCACGTTCTGCGTACGGTGGTCCACCGGAAGCTAGTTATTTGATTTTATAAAGTTTTAAATATGGATATTTTTCTTACAAAAACGCATCACTTCACTTCAGAAGACCTTTATTAACCCCCTGGAGTCGTATGAATTTTTTATGGATGGATGCATTATTTTTGGCTTCAAAACGCAGCCCCCCATTCACAACCATTATAAACCTTGGAGGTTTATTTGGACATATATTTTTTAAATATATCTCCGATTGTGTTCATCTGAAAGACGATAGTCATATACACCTAGGATGACTTAAAGGTTAGTAAATCGTGATAATTTTCATTTTTGGGTGAACTATCCCTTTAAGCTTCGCAGACCTATCAGTGTATGACATAAAATTACCGCAAAAAAAGAAAAACTTTAGTTAGATTTGGTCAATCTGTTTTGTAAAACACTACAAGGTTCATCTGAGTTGATGTGTAATCTTGTTTGCTTCAGGCAACCCGAAGTATTGTTGAATGATCTCAGAATGCTACTAATGCTGTCTGATCCAATATGGCCGCCAGGTGAGTGATTTGACTCACCGTCATGCTCTTCCTCAGCGTAATTCTCAAACTCATTCCTCTGTTCCTCATGATACTCCCTCCTTCTCTCATCTGCGGCCAGCCTCTGTCTCTGTTCAGCTAATGAAACAACAAAATATGAGAGGAAGAAATAGATAAGGAAATAAAAACAGAAATATGCTCAGGCATCAAGAAACAAGGTATGATAATGTTCACAAATTATTCTAGTAACTTTTAACACACAGTAAACTATGGAAGCCCATTTCCTTGACTCGTAAGAAAAGCATTATGCTTTAATTATGACAATAAAAAGTCGAAATGATGACAACAAAGATATAATAATGAAATTATGAGAAAATTAACCATGGTTTTACTAGAAATAAACCCAAAAATGTAGTTAAACTATGGTAACCACAAATTAACCATGGTTTTGCTACACTAAACATCGTTTAACCATGGTATTTGTGATAAAACTGTGGTTATACAACTGGTAATCAGTCCTTCAAAAAACCTTGGTTACTACACTTTTACTATAATGGAAATTATGATTATGCTTATGATAATTATGGTTTACCAAAGCATGTGGCGGAAATGGGCTTCCATAGTAAACAGATCCTATTTTATTATAACATATTTTAACTGTAATTATGAAAATGTTCTTGTTTTGATTACATCACTGTGTATATTACATAATAGGATCACCTAATTTAGTGTGACAGTATCACCAAATTATATAGCACCAATGCTGGACATTAATACATTTTGTTTATTTCAAGTCCAAAAAGAAATGTGTGAAATTTTGATACCACTTGTTTTGGGATGTTCCAAATGAAAGAGAAAATCTTGTCCAGGTCCTTACCTCACCATTTGAATACATAGTCATAAATTCCCACAAGTGAGTCAAACATAATTTTTGGTGAGCCCCATAACCATAAACTAACAATCACAGACCAGGTCAAAGCCAAATGAAAGGCATGAAAGAGCAGCAGAGCCCCTCCTCCACCTCTGGCAGGAGCTGAAATATGAATGCTGTTTTCTCCAGCCTGCCCTGTGGTTCCTGCAATGTGCTGTGGTTTACCGTCTTTGCATTCCTCAGCTGGCTCAAAACGCAGCACCTGTGTGGCCAGTGCAAGCCACTACTAAAAGGGCTCTTTATTAATGTTTTACAATAGCAGGCCTGACTAAAAAGTTTTAAAAGCCACAATAGTAATGTTATTGATGCCCATTTACTTTGCAAGACTTTTATATGTACTCTAATGTTCAAAAGTTTGTGGTCAGTAATATATATATATATATATATATATATATATCTCACATGATCTTGATTGTCCATTGTAGTTGCTCAAGGGGTTTCGCTTGAATTCAAGTCTTTGCAAGAGTTTTCAAATAACCTCACCATTTATCTCATCCTGAGTTTTCACAGCCCTCCTGCTTCGCCGTTTGAAGAAGCTGGAGGCATCTGCCTCTGGCATGAAGATACTCCTCAGTGCACCTTTGGTGAAGAAGAGAACATTGATGAGTTGGAAGAACTCGGAAAGATCTATGGAAACATTGTGGTGTTTTTGGTCACCTTGAGGATTGGCTGCCTTTGCATCACTCTTATCTGACACAGCGGCGCTGTCGGCTCCATGGAACACTGTAACAGAGGAAAAATGTTTGAGGTAAGTCCAAAAGATTTGCCACCCTTTCCAGGCACTGCTGGACCCCCACATTGGTAAATCAACATTAAACCACGGTCCGGTTACTCACAGGTGATGGCAGACAAAACAACGAGACAGGTGAGAAGAACAGGTTGCGTCCAGGACATGTTTAGGATTAGCTGAGCGAGAACAAAGTAAAAGCTGCTGATGTTCTCAGGGACGTCTTGCCTGAGTTTGGGCTTGTGGTCGTGAGAGCAGTGAATGGAATTTGACCAGGAGGGTGAAAGAGAGGTGGAGTCTTGGGAATGTGTTGATTTTGGGGTGGGGGGTGGCACCGGAAAGGGACGGCGGCAGGGATCAAGCTCTGCGGGATCTCGCCTAAAGCGATCAAATGACATCGGAATGGTGCCTTTTTTTTCCTGCGTTGGGAATTTATTAATAACACTGCTTTGTAAAGGAATATTCCAGATTCAATGCAAGTTAAAGGTACAGTATGTAATATTGACAGCTAGAGGTTGAAATGGGTACTGCAGTCCAAATTTAAAATATTGGCGAGCGCTGTTTCCCCCACCTCCTCCTCAGCCTCAGACTCCATGCTCATGCGGGTTGCCAGATTGAGAGCACACAACAGGATCGAGCGCAATTGTCGATGGAAGACGATGAGACTTACACTGTAAGCTGATGAGTCGATTTTTCTGCATTTTTATATGCTCCCTTTCATAGAGATTTTTAGATAGATGCTGAGGCTTTTTAGGTCGGGTAGAATCTGCGATCAATACGCTGTGTTTTCTGCCAACTGGCAACCCAGGTGTCATAAACACTATTGGGTAAATTGGCAGTGGGCGGGATCACACAGACCAAAACAAAAACAGACATTCTGACTGCAGCGTTGTTTTTCGGGGAAATGATTATGTGCATGTTTCCTAAATATCTGCAAATGTATTTTTATGCTTTAGTAAAGTCAACAAATGACATACTGCACCTTTAACAGTATGCAATTCTTTTTTTTTGCTTTCTAATACAGTCTTCATTGTGCCCTGCTACCTTATTTTACACTTTTTATTTCTCTTCACATCCAACCCCAAAAAATAATATGACCTTTTCAGCAACATGATTTCGAGACATGTTTCTGCCCCTTAGAGTATCAAAATATGGAGAGAGGTTTGCACCTGAGGGGTGTGATCCAACACAAGGGGCTCCTCTCATGCCTCATGCCCCAGGCAGGAGAAACGTCTGCGGTTGTGTGTTTACTTAGGGGTTTTTTTCTAGCTGGAGTCTAGCCAATGGCAGGATGCAGTGAATGATGAAATTGTAAGGGCCTCTTTCCGAGAGTCTGGGGCCCAGAGAAACTGAGATGTGAGAATATGTAAAGGAAAGACTTATGTGGTTGGCTGGATGACAGAGAGAGGAGTTTTGAAGACGTTGCCAGAATAGTTTGCACCTGTCTGCTTAACATATTCCTCACCGTCACTGGACAGTCGTAAACATGACAAAATTGCTGCCCTTTTCTGTCCTTCAAAATTTTTGCCAGATAAACTTTGAAGATGTTTGAGTTTTCATACGTTGTGTTTAATAACTTTTTATTAAAAATGCAAATAGCATAGTTTAGGACTAACATTAGCAACTGTCATGGTCATTCACTGTCTGTCCTGGAGGGAGCGCCAACTGTCTAGATTTACCAGCTTCTTTAATTAAAGCTGTCTGACTGAGATTCAGTTACAGTTCAGTACAGTTCAGCGACGCAAAAGATTAATTTGTTTTGACAAAAAACTAAGTTTACTTGCCATGCAGGAAATTTGACATGCAAACATTTTCATGTGCATCTCTCACAGGCAGCCCATTTTTAATATATGGTCACATGACAATAATTGAGCACAGTTCACTATATTAAGGGGGTGTCTGTCTGTCTGTCTGTCTGTCTATCTCTGTCTGTCTGTCTGTCTGTCTATCTATCTGTCTGTCTATCTGTCTGTCTGTCTATCTGTGTCTGTCTATTTGTCTATCTGTCTATCTATCTGTCTGTCTGTCTGTCTGTCTATCTGTCTGTCTGTCTATCTGTCTATCTGTCTGTCTGTCTGTCTGTCTGTCTATCTATCTGTGTCTGTCTGTCTGTCTGTCTGTCTGTCTGTCTGTCTGTCTGTCTGTCTGTCTATCTGTCTATCTGTCTGTCTATTTGTCTATCTGTCTGTCTATTTGTCTATCTGTCTGTCTATCTGTCTGTCTGTCTGTCTGTCTGTCTATCTGTCTGTCTATTTGTCTATCTGTCTGTCTATCTGTCTGTCTATCTGTCTGTCTGTCTGTCTGTCTGTCTATCTGTCTGTCTGTCTATTTGTCTATCTGTCTGTCTGTCTGTCTGTCTGTCTGTCTGTCTGTCTATCTGTCTATCTGTGTCTGTCTATCTGTCTGTCTATTTGTCTATCTGTCTGTCTGTCTGTCTGTCTGTCTATTTGTCTATCTGTCTGTCTGTCTGTCTGTCTGTCTGTCTGTCTGTCAATTTTTTTCTATCTATCTGTTTGTCTGTCTGTCTGTCTGTCTGTCTTTCTGTCTGTCTGTCTGTCTGTCTATCTATCAGTCTGTTTGTCTATCATTTTGTCTATCTGTATCTATCTATCTGTCTCTGTCTGTTTATTATTCTGTCTATCTATCTATCTATCTATCTGTCTATGTCTCTATCTATCTATCTATCTCTCTGTCTATCTATACATCTGTCTGCCTATATGTCTGTCTGTCTGTCTATCTATCATTTTGTCTGTCTATCCATCTGTCTGTCTTCTCTGTCTATATCTGTCTCTATCTATCTATCTATCTATCTATCTATCTATCTGTCTGTCTGTAATTCTGTCTCTATCTATCTATCTAAAATGTCTGTCCGTCTGTCATATTGTTCTATTGCATTTATATATTGAATTTTATAGTTAAATGAGAAAAATACAATACATAGATTCTTCTACAATTTAATATAAATATTTTCCAAATATTTAGAGTAAAAAAATCTGGTGTTTTTTTTTTTTTTAATTACTTTTTTAAAATCTTTTTTTAAAGAACTTTTTTATGCTGATAATATAATTTGTAAGTAAAATATTCAATTCTAAAAATACAAAATAAATCATGAGTAGTCTCAAAGTGTTCTTAAACTAATTTATGCTGATGATGCCAAAACTTTACAAGCTACACGACTCAAAAGGAAACCACTCAGTCTAACAATTTGTTGACTGATAGATTCTCATCTTTTTGAGCGTAACACAGAACCTTTGGTGCAGAGATAACATAGTCAAACACCACCATGTACTCTGTCATCTGTGGTAAAAGGAGGGGTCCACAGAACAGCCTTTGATTGGCCATTGCAATTTGTGTACACCACCTAGTGAAGTGATTTGCATTGATCACACTCCTCAGGTATCAGCCTGTGGTTGTTCAGTCAAACGAGATGCATCGCTTCACGGTCCATGTTCGGGATGAGTGGATAACCGTTCCATGCAAAGATGCCACCTGCAGCATCAAATGGTTGGGTTTTGAAGCTCTCAAGCGCTACATCAAGAACAAACCCGACAATGGAGGAATCCAGCACATCAAAGATGTTCATTTTGTGGTCAGAAAATGTCAAGGATTCGGGTTGCTGGACAGTGACGATACCATAGAAGATGTGCTTGAGGATAATGACTTTGTTGAACTTGGTAATGTTACAAATATGGCTTATTTGTTCGATGTTTGTTTAGAGGGCAAACTTCAATCATTCAGTTCTTTTTTTTAGGCTGTTTGCCACAAATACTGAATCTTGTTTTGCAAGATGAGTAAATAACATGTTATTTTACTCTTATCTTCAGCTATTGAAGGAGACACCATGTCACAAGATTTCATTCCAAGTCAGCCTGGGACATCACATCTGTATCTTTATATTGTCAACCGATTACAAATTTTAATTGAATAAATTATATGATAAGCTGATTAACTGAATCAAATGAATCACAATTAATCATATACACCAATGTTTGTTGAGAAAAGCCTTCAAAGACATATTAAATGCATATCTAAAGTTGTATTTAAAGCTTGAATTGCAGTAAAGGAAAGAAAATCCCTTATTACAGAAATTTCAAATGCACTTTTCGTTTTATAGCATTTTTTTTTAATTAATAGCACTAAAAATGCATTAAATTGACCATGCTTGTTGTTCTTTTATATTTAATCCTTTTGCTTATCACATATGTAACTTCTCACCTGGTCCACATTTGGAATCATTCATTTATTTTTGGACAAAATACAGACTTTCATGTAAATGATTGTCTTTTGGAAAATCTCTCAAAAGCTCTTAGCTACTCAGTAAACTCTGAAAATGTCCTTAATGTGGATGTTAAAAACAGAACAAGAGCATATAGAGAACCAGAGCAAGTAAGTATGAAATATCAGTACAACAAATACAGCACTTTTACTATCATCAGTGCTATTAATGACAGCTGTCCATTTTCAGTACATTTCTCTAGATGGGAACAGCCTGACCTCAACTGATCTGGTGAATTTAGGGAAAGGACTCTTTAAGATTAAGGTAAATGGGTTATGCTGGATGTCTACAATTGTTTTGTGAAGAATTAACATTTACAAACTATCCCCCGGTTTCACAGACAAGGCTTAAGCCTAGTCCCAGATTTTGAGCTGTTTTAACTGAAAGCAACTTGCACTGACGTGTCTTTAAATATGTCATTGCCATTGTTTTGTCTCAAGATGTTTATAAAAGCTACTTAAATGTCTTATTTGAGATAAGACCTAATCCTGGCTTAATCTAAGCCCTGTCTGTGAAACCAGGCCTATATTTCTCAATGGAAATGCATTGCAACTATTATCTGACCCTCAGCTGACCCCAGAGGCCGAGCAAAAGGTTGTGCAATCGAGAGAGCTTCTGGACACCATTGTGAAAGAAAACAAAGGTGAGCAAAACATCCATTCTAAAGGAATTCTAAAGGGTTTTTCAAAGTGTTTTTTTGTTGTTGTTGTTGTTGTTGTTGTTGTTGTTGTTGTTTTTTTTACCTGCTCCTAAAAATCTTAAAACCGGCTCTTAGAAAGGTTCCAAAAGTGTATTTTCACATTTTTGATTCCTCAAGGAACCATTCAATGAATAGATCTTTAAAGAATCAGTTTCTTATTAGTGTGAAGAACAATTTAATAAACCTTTAGTACAATGGAAAAGTTCCATGGATCTTCATGGAACCATCAGTGCCAAGAAAGAACGTTATTTTTAAGAAAGAATCATTTAGAATTACATTGAATTCTGAGCGATATCTAGATACTTACAAGTTGGTTTTTTTGATTTGGACTAGGCTACTACCAAAAATTCCTAATCATACAGCAATTTTCTAACAACCACTTAAGATGATGATACACGGGGCAACTTATTGAGCAATGTTGCCGAGCAATGTTTATTGGGCACTTTCCCATTGAGAATGGGCAACAAATTTCTATCTGGATACTTTACATCTGAATTTGTTGCCCATTCTCAATGGGAAAGTGCCCGAGCAATATCGTTCGGCAAAATTGCTCAGCAACATTGCTCAAAAAGTTGCCCCATGTATCATCACCATTAGAGCACTTTAGCAACCACATGTCAAGCCTTTGGCATTATAACAGCAAGTTCTCACAACATTTTCATAAAATAATAAAATGTAGTACAAAACAGCACGTATTTGCAAGAGCATGAATATTTTACTAATCCTCATTAATATGAAATAGTTTGGGTAGTTATAAATATGACTCCACATGATGATCCTTATTTTCTTTTTTCCTTTTCTAGTTGTGTATGGCATCACTACAGGGTTTGGTAAATTTGCTCGGACTGTCATCCCAGTCAGCAAGCTCAAGTATAAATCTTTTTAAAATTATAAAATATTTTCTTACGCTTGAAACCTTTCGCATTTAAATAAAAGTTTATTTTTTAAAGTGTCTCATTTGTTAATGCAAGAGCTAACATGAAATAATGATCAAAATAATTAAAGGGTTAGTTCACCCAAAAATGAAAATTCTGTCATTTATTACTCACCCTCATTTCATTCCACAGCCGTAAGACCTTCGTTAATCTTCAGAACACAAATTAAGATATTTTTGATAAAATCCGATGGCTCAGTGAGGCCTCCATTGCCAGCAAGATCATTTCCTTTTTCAAAGCCCAGAAAGCTACTAAAGACATATTTAAAACGGTTCATGTGACTACAGTGGTTCAAACTTAATATTATAAAGCGAAGAGAATACTTTTTGTGCGGCAAAAAACTAAATAGCGACTTTATTCAACAATATCTAGTGATGGGCGATTTCAAAACACTGTTTCATGAAGCTTTACGAATCTTTTGTTTCGAATTCGTTCAGAGCGCGTATCAAATTGCCAAAGTCACGCCCCCCAGGGGTGAGCCATTGAAATTTCGAAACACTTTTGACGTAACGAAGCCTCATTTACTGAAATCACGTGACTTTGGCGCTCCAAACCTCTGATTCGAAACAAAAGATTCGTAAAGCTTCGAAGCTTCATGAAGCAGTGTTTTGAAATCGCCCATCACTAGATATTGTTGAAAAGTCATTATTTTGTTTTTTTTAGCTCACAAAAAGTATTCTTGTCGCTTTATAATATTAAGGTTGAACCAATGTAGTCACATGAACTGTTTTAAATTGGTCTTTAGTACCTTTCTGGGCATTGAAAAAGGAAATGATCTTGCTGTCAATGTAGGCCTCACTGATTTTATCAAAAATATCTTAATTTGTGTTTCGAAGATGAACGAAGGTCTTACAGGTGTAGAACGACATGAGGGTGAGTAATAAATGACTGAATTTTCATTTGTGGGTGAACTAACCCTTTATTAAAACATTGTTAATGTTAGTTCAAAGTGTATTAACTGATGTTAACAGATATAACTTTTGATTTTAAAAACATATTAGTACATTTTAAGATAACATTAACTAAATGCTGTATAAGTAGTTATTGTTAGCTCATGTTAACTAATGTGCTTAACTAATGAAACCATATGTGAAGTGTTTCCAGTACTGTATGTCACATATTTCTCTCTTTCAGGGAGCTTCAGGAAAATCTTCTGCGCTCACACTCATCAGGTGTGACATATTTTATTTAAAATAAATATAAGTATGAACAAATGTCTGCATGTGTTTTTGAATGACATTATGAATCATGAATTAACTGACATTATTAAACCAACTTTCATTCTGTCTACACTGTGATTTTTGATTATATTTGATTGTAGGTCTGGGAAGTCCTTTAAGTCCTGAAAGAACTCGAATGTTGCTCGCCCTGAGGATCAATGTTTTGGCCAAAGGGTACAGCGGGATTTCACTGGAGAATTTGCTCAGAATGATACAGGCCTTCAATGGTACATTTATGCAATGCTTATTATTTTAACTGAAGAGAGTATTGTTGGGTTTCTTTGGCACAGCACATGAAACATGGTGTGCCATTTCAAAGAATACTTTTATGGTAGTTGCTGTATCTACAAAATAATATTAGCAAAAAGTTCCTTTGAACTTCTCCCTCAGGAGTTTTGTACTCAAGCTGATATTTTACCATTTTCTTTCTTCTCTCCCCACAGCCTCCTGTTTATCCTACGTCCCAGAGAAGGGTACGGTAGGTGCAAGCGGAGATCTCGCCCCTCTATCTCACCTCGCCCTCGGCCTGATGGGAGAAGGCAAGATGTGGTCGCCCAAAAGCGGCTGGGCGGATGCCAAATACGTGAGGACATTTTCATTGGATGCTGTGGTTGCAAATCTTTGTCCTAATGATAATGAAAGCAGTGCATATTTACTCTTTAAAGTCACATTTGACCTTTGTATTGCCTGCAGGTATTGGAAGCACATGGTCTGAAGCCCATATCTCTGAAGCCAAAGGAGGTACGGTTAATCCCCCCATTGTGCAGTCAACATGTTTATCTCTGTTGACTTAGAGCTGTTTTGTGGGTCAGAAATGTGTGCCCTTTACCTGTCTGGTCAACAGCTTTTAACCACCCTTAAAAAACAATCTAACCTTTAAAACAAGTCATTGTTTTTTGCATAGCAAAGGGACAAACTAGACAAACTTTTAAAAGAGAGTTTTGCATCATTTCTATGTGGTTACTAGTGTTCTAGGGTGTTGCTATGTTGTCCCTATAGACAGTGTTGCCAATTGCTTTCAGTTAAAAGTAGCTAAAACTGGTTGCTAGATGACATCATACAGTGGGCAAGTCACAAAATCTTGATAAGTTTTGTCCAAGAAGTTGCTAGATTTGTCACACGGCTTTTGAAAAAAGTCTCAGAAAGGGGCGGGGAATCTAGCGACAAAATCGTTAAATTGGCAGCACTACCTACAGAGTGCAACAGTTGGGTACTGGAAGTAAAAACTCCATTAATTTTCTCCATAAGGACATTGATTTTGAACAATAGCTTAAACATTTAAAGACAGACCTACTGTACGAGGTTGTTAATCCATGGCATTTACTTCTGCTGAAGCCGTCAGCCCACATTATTTCAGCTTATTTTTAAAATAATCATGTTCTTCCTGGTGAAAAACTACATTACCCATGATGCTGTATAGAAAATTACACCTATCAGAGAGTCGCAACCTGCAAATGTGCAAGAAGAGCTCTTTAGCTCCACCTACTCACATTGAGTCGGTCTCCCTGTGGTCTCAAAAAATGTAAATATTTTTAAATATATGCATATTTTGCAATAAATTAATGTCCATTGCTTCATGGGATTGTAGTTTTTTCCCTCACTAAAGCCGTTAAGTACACAGTCTTATGTCTTTTGTCCAGTTTTCGAATACTTTTTTGTTTTAAATCAAAGTTTGTAATGTTTTGATTCACCTTGTAGCTGGTTGGCTTGGTTCATGGTTTAAAATGCTTTAACTAAGGTTTTTTAAATCCCTATGGGAGAATTTAAATAGAAAAAATACTCCAGGAACCAACACCGCTAAAAAAAAAAGTGGGCAGGCACTGCTGGACTCTGTAGTATCCTTTGCTACATCATTTTTATGCATCTACTAGGGCAATTGCTATGGTTCCTGAAGTATTCTGCTATGCGGTTGCTTGGCAGTTCCTAGGCTGTTCTGAAGTGGTTGCTAGGTGCTAGTTTTATTCTGTGGTAATAGTGCTTGTTATGTTTATCTCTGTCCACAGGGGCTGGCTCTGATCAATGGGACACAGATGATCACTTCTTTGGGAGCAGAGGCCGTGGAGAGAGCTGAGGCCATTGCCCGGCAGGCTGACATCATTGCTGCCCTGACCCTGGAAGTCCTCAAGGGGACCACCAAAGCCTTTGATAGTGGTGAGGACAAAAAATAAGGGTTGTGTAAACAAGTGATTGATGTGCTGGATGCGAGCTGATTTATTTACACACTGTTTCTCAGTTCTGCAGACAGAAACTGTAAACAATTCAACTCTTTCAGATTTCTCAGACAAAACATGACTAGGGAGACAAAACATATTTGTGTATCAAAGCCTCTCATATATAGTCACAGTCCCTGTCATAAATGCAGCCCTCCTCCAATTTTCTGAGTAATGCAATGCAATTGCAATTTTTTTTTTTTTTTTAAGATTTATTTTGGCATTTTTGCCTTTTATTATGATTGGACAGTGAACCGACAAGAAGCGAAGTGGGAGAGAGAGGGGGACGGGTTCAGGAAAGGTCCGCAAGCCGAGACTTGAACTTGGGTCACCCGAAGCACAACGACGCTATATGTCGGCGCGCTGCCCACGAGGCTATTGGTGCCGATAACCATAAACAATTTTAATGACAAATTAATTTCCTCACAGATATTCATGAACTGCGACCTCATCCGGGACAGAAGGAAGTGGCCCTGCGCTTCCGTTCCCTGTTAGACTCTGATCACCACCCGTCTGAAATTGCAGGTGAATGCCGCTGAGTTTATATGCTTTGTTAAAGCTCATATTTAACCATTTGGTCGTAACCTGTCTTGCTTTTTTTCCATAATTGCAGAGAGCCATCGGTTTTGCGACAGAGTTCAAGATGCCTACACTATGCGCTGTTGTCCACAGGTAACATAGAGAGCCCATTGTGGGTCACCCTAAATAAACTGTAAGTGCTGTTATTTTTAACTGAAAGTATTAAAAACATTTTGAAATAAAGCTGAAATAAAATATAAATATTAGATTAAAAAATTAAACTAAAGGAAAATTAGAAATGGCATCTAATTGAAATAAGTTTAAGGTGAAGCGCTAAAACAAATAACTGGAAATAAAAAACAAAGTAAAAAAAAAAAAAAAAAGATAAAATCACAAAATAACTAAAAAATAACTCAATTAAAATATAAAATTAAAAAGCTAATTCAAATTATGGTAACACTAAAATAAGACACACTTATAAACTATATTCTAATTCAGTTTGCCTTAAATTTATTTAATAACTGGAAATAAAAACTTAATTAATTAAACCCAAATTATAATATATTATAAAAAACTAAAACCGCTAAAAATGACAAAAACACATAATAAAAATGACTAAAAATTAAACTAAAATTAAAACAAAAATATTTTAAAATAAATTCAAATTCAAAATATTAATAAAAACTATAATAGTATGTAAATAATACGAAGGGTATGTTTACACAACAACGTGTAGGGATGCACCGAAATGAAAATTCTTGGCTGAAACCGAAAAGGCGACTACTTTGTCCAAACGATCTCTGTTCACAAGGATACTCGAAAACGACTAAAAATGCTGTATTCTGCTGCCAGGCCAGTAGATGGCAATGTCACTTTGTAAAGAACATTACAGGCCCATAGACTGAACACGTAATGCATGTGCATGACGCCACCATTTTCACAAATTTGCCTTTATTTTGTTTACGTGGCAATGGTAACGTTACCAAAAACATGCACTTTGAAACCCGTTTTCAAAAGTTAGCATTTTCAGACCTCCAAAACGCAGTTGTCTTGTAGATTAACGGCCTAAAAAATGGTTAGTTTTTAGTTGAAAATGGTGTCTTGTAAACAGTCCCTAAAATAACACTAATTGACTCACTTGAACTATATTTTAATTCAGTTTGCCTTACATTTTGCAGGTCCATGGAATCGTCAATGACACAATTGAGTTTGTCAAGAAAATCATTAATACAGAAATCAACAGTGCCACAGATAATCCTGTATCCTTTTTGTTAATCGATATTTATAAGTTCGCAACATGAACACTTGCACTCGTCTTGCAGTGCTAATAGTGTCTGTTGCTCATGTCACTTTAAATCACCAACTGAAAATGTTTTCCGGACACTACATACCAACCCCCCCCCCCCAATCACTTTGATGTCAATGTTTGGCTGGTTAGCTGGTCAGTGCCGTAACTACACCAGCCTCTTCCTCAGATCTGTACTTTTGCCCTTGACTGTGAGTTAGATGGTGTTTGCAGAGAGAGGTGAGACCATATCCGGTGGAAACTTCCATGGAGAATATCCAGCAAAGGTATTTTATCTCACCACAGTAGCATTTATTTAACAAAGAGGTTCGACGACATCTCTGCTCATTATCTTCTTCCATTCTTAGGCTCTTGACTATTTGGCGATCGGTGTGCATGAGCTGGCCTCCATCAGCGAGAGGCGCATTGAACGTCTCTGCAATCCCTCTCTCAGCGAGCTTCCTGCGTTCCTGGTAAATGAGGGAGGCCTAAACTCTGGATTTATGATCGCGCACTGCACTGCCGCGGCTCTTGGTAAGCCTCAACAAAGTTCAAAAGAGTATAACTTTCCTTAACCAAATAGTGGAAAGTTTAATTTTGACTACTGTACTGAAGTCATGTTGACCATTAACTAAAACAGATACATTTCCTCCTTCAGTTTCAGAGAACAAAGTGCTTTGCCACCCCTCCTCTATTGACTCCCTATCCACTAGTGCGGCCACGGAGGACCACGTGTCCATGGGAGGCTGGGCCGCACGTAAAGCCCTCAGAGTGGTCGAGCACGTCGAGCAAGGTCCAAAACCTGATATTAACCTCCCATATACACACTGACATCATCCACTAATCAATTTAGCTAAAATTGTTACTATTATAGCGCCCTCTACTGGAGCACCAAAGCACAACAGCACAAATTCTATTAATACTTAAGATTTTCCAACACAATCTCATTGCAATTTGTTAGTATTTTACATTTTGGTGAATTGGTGGCTAAAAGTGTGGTCATATTAGTGACATTTCAGTGAAATTTTGTGGGCAAAAAAGGTCTATTGTGAATAAGGTAGTGATGTATAAAGTATGATGTAAGTACAAAGCAGCTTTCTGTTGTTCACTTTGGCGAATTTTCTTGACCAACTTCAACATGAATGAAACTTTTACACACTCACACGAAACTCCTGAATTCTGCAGATTCCTATTGAAATTAATGGGTTTCATCTATAGAATTTCAGTAAATGTGATCTAAAGGGTTAGTTCACCCAAAAATGAAAATTCTGTCATTAATTACTCCTTTGTTCATCTTCAGAACACAAATTAAGATATTTTTGATAAAATCCAATGGCTCAGTGAGGCCTCCATTGACAGCAAGTTAATTAACACTTTCAGATGCCCAGAAAGCTACTAAAGACATTTTCAAAACAGTTCAAGTGACGAGAATACTTTTAGTGCACCAAAAAAAAAACAAAATAATGACTTTATTCAACAATATCTAGTGATGGACGATTTCAAAACACTGCTTTATGAAGCTTCGAAGCTTTACAAATCTTTTGTTTAGAATCAGTGGTTTCAGAGCGTGTATCAAACTGCCAAAGTCACGCCCCCCAGTGGTCAACCATTGAAATTTCGAAACACTTATGATGTAACGAAGCCTCGTTTACTGAAATCACGTGACTTTTGAAGCTTTGATAACCACTGTAATCACATGAAATTGTCTTGCTGGAAATGCAGGCCTCACTGAGCCATTGGATTTTATCAAAAATATCTTAATTTGTGTTCCGAAGATGAACGAAGGTCTTACGGGTTTGGACGACATGAGGGTGAGTAATTAATGACAGAATTTTCATTTTTGGGTGATCTAACCCTTTAATTCATATGAATTTGTACGATCTGCTTATGTTCCAGTGATGGTTATGTTTAGTGGTGAACGTTTATGCATAATTTTTCTAAAAAATCTAACATTTTCATACAATATTGTCACCTCCTAAAATAGTAATGTTTTTTTGTTTGTAATTTTTGTACTTTTTGGCTTACTGACCACCAATCTGCAAATACAGATCAGAATATGTAATTTTGGGAGATATTAAACCTGGATATGTCTGCTTCCTTACAGTGCTAGCCATTGAGTTGTTAGCTGCTTGTCAGGGTATTGAATTTCTACGCCCCCTATGTACGACGACACCATTGGAGAAAGTGTACGACCTTGTGCGTGCTACAGTAAAGTAGGTCAAATGATGATACACTAACCCCAAAACCTCCAATATATTGAACTTTCAGGTTAATAATTGGCAAACCTTCTTTCATCTCTCTTCCTACATATCTTTGTCTTTTTTTGTCTTTTCTACAGGCCCTGGATGAAAGACAGGTTCATGGCTCCAGACATTGAAGCTGTACATCGGCTTCTCGTAGACCAGAAGGTAAGCCTCACAGTTTCTTAGTATTGGCATCACTGTTACTATCAAAAGAAACCCCTAACTCAAAGTGTTATTAACCTTTGGTGCGTGACTGTTTATGCTACATGAATGGTACCTCAAAAGATGAGTCTTATTGGGAAGATTTATGCTATTATTTTTCTAAACAATCAGACTTACAATTACATGTCTGGTGGATTATAAAACATTCTCACCCCATGTTGTTTGCCTGTTGCATTCAGGTGTGGAACATTGCTGGGCCGTACATTGAGAAATATTGTATGGAATACATCCCAGAGTCGCGCCCCTCTTCCCCCACAGCCTTTGCTCTGGACCCGCCCCCATCACCACGGAAACGGGTCAGGCTGGAGTGACAGAGATGGCATCCTGCTGATACTGTCCTATAGTCTCACATTTAATATGGATTTTAAAATGTGTTCATATTTCAGCATAGTTGTTTTTTTAAAGGATTAGTTCACTTCAAATGAAAATTTACTTATAATTTACTCATCCAAGATGTCCATGTTTTTCTTTCTTCAGTGGAAAAGAAATTAAGGTTTTTGATGAAAACATTTCAGGATTTTTCTCCTTATAGTGGACTTCAATGGTTGAAGGTCAAAATTATAGTGGCCCAAATGGTTGAAGGTCAAAATTACAGTTTACAGCGATCCCAGACGAGAAATAAGGATCTTATATAGAGAAACCATCGCTCATTTTCTAAAAAAAAAAAATTAAAATTTTATACGTTTTAACTATAAATGCTCATCTTGAACTAGCTCTCTTCTTCTTCTCTATTTGAATTCCAGCAGTGTAGACACTGCTAAGTGTATTACTGCCCTCCACAGGTCAAAGTTTGAACTAAAGTGTCATATTCAATATGCTTGTGCAAGTATAAAACAGTTTGTTCAAACTTTTGAACTTATATAAATTTTTTTTTTTTTTTTTTTTTTTTTTTTTTAATGAGCGATGGTTTCTCTAGATAAGACCCTTATTCCTCATCTGGGATCGCGTAGAACGCTTTGAAGCTGCACTGAAACTGTAATTTTGACCTTCAACCGTTTGGGCTCCATTGAAGTCCACTATAAGGAGAAAAATCCTGGAATGTTTTCATCAAAAACCTTAATTTCTTTTCGACTGAAGAAAGAAAGACATGAACATCTTGGATAACATGAGGGTGAGTAAAATATCAGAAAATTTAAATTTGAAAGTAAACTAATCCTTTAATGCCGGTTTCTTTGAATGGAGTTCATTATAAGATGTGAAATGTTCCAGTTCTACTGTATCTTCCATCTGTTGGTTTCTATGCAGTTCTTTATTTTCTGAGTGTATTAGGGAATAAATGTCTTGTGATATCAGTATTTGTTTGGTTTTTCAACTTTCCCAGAAGGTAGCACATAGTGACAGCAGGAAAGAGTCCGTAACATGTTTTCATTCGGATATTGAAACATCTAAAGAACAATTACATCAGTCTGGTCTTGAAGGTAATATTTTTGAACTCATGACCGAGGTATTGTGACAGATGGAGGGATGCTGGCCTTTGTTCTGTGGCTCACCGCCATGTGAAATATGTTTGACTTTCTTTTGTGGATCGCCTTTTATACATTTTATCATGTTGATGATGTTGATTTTATGAGTGATTTTGTTCCCTATAGGAATCAAAACCATGGCTTTAATTCTGCTAGCAAGTTCATTACAAAAAAAAAAAAAAAACATTGACAGAGATTTTTTCTTATTTTAAGAAAACACTTAATTGATTTTTTTTTTTCTCCTCAGAAGAGTTTCTCAAGTAAATGTATTTTAGATTTAAGAATGTTTAGGTATTTGTACTGGAAAACAAGACAAAAATACTAAGAAAATATATTTTTTTTAATGTTGGTTCATTTTGAGGTATGTCACGGTTTGTAGTGAACACGGACGAAGACGAAAGATCAACAGTTAATATAATTCTCAGACAACAGCACTGAAAAAAAATAACTTCTCGTAACAATTTGCACTAACACATTTTAAGTCAATTTTACTTATCAAGTAAAATGTACTTACTATTAAACTTAACATTCATAAAGAAATTAAGTAAATCGTACTTAATTATATTTAATTTCACATGTAGAATTACGTAACATCTATTCAAGTAAATTTAATAAAATTAACATTTTACTCATTTACATCTAAGTAAATGATACAATAGATATCATGTAGATGCCATATCTACTTAATAGAAGTATATTTATTTATTTATATTATATTTATTATTTCTAATATATTTTATATTTATAACATTGATAAGCTTGAATTGAGTACTAAAATAGAATTTACTTTGTTTTTTCAATTCTTGCCTGAACTAACTTTTTCATGTAGAAATTACATTTGTTTTTTCTGTAGTTTTTACTTTACCACAGTTACTTAATATTTCTAGGTTTATGTGCAGTGACTATAAAATTTGCAAAGCAAATACATAATAAGAGTACGGAAGAGGATTAGGGCCAAGCAATAATAAAAAAAATAAAACCATCTCAAGATTAAAGTTGTTAAATTTCGAGAAAAAACTTGTTAAATTTCGAGAAAAAAGTCTAAATAAAATGTTGAGAATAAACTCGTTAAATTATGAGAAAAAACTCGTTAAATTTCAAGAAAAAAAAGTCGAGATAAAATGTTGAGAATAAACTCGTTAAATTACGAGAAAAAAACTCATTAAATTTCGAGAAAAAAGTTGAGATAAAATGTTGAGAATAAAGTCATTAAATTACGAGGAAAAAAGTTGTTAAATTACGAGAACAAATTCGTTAAATTATGAGAAAAATGTTGTTAAATTTCGAGAAAAAAATCGAGATAAAATGTTGAGAATAAAGTCGTTAAATTACGAATTTGTTCTCATAATTTAACAACTTTTTTCTCATAATTTAATGACTTTATTCTCAACATTTTATCTCGACTTTTTTCTTGAAATTTAACAAGCTTTTTCTCGTAATTTAACGAGTTTATTCTCAACATTTTGTCTTGACTTTTTTCTTGAAATTTAACTATTTTTTTTCTCGTAATTTAATGACTTTAATCTCGAGATGGTTTTATTTTTTATTATTGCTTGGCCCTAATCCTCTTTTGTATAAGAGTTATTCTTTCCACCTTAATTTATTCTATTTCAAATTTTACTTAGGAAATTCTAATTCTCATTGAATTTTAATTTTACAAAGTAAAAATTATGATGGTTAATTTAATATATATTATTATACCAAAAAGTTCACTTTTTCAGTGAGGAACACATGAATAAACTTCCACAAAGCACTGCTGAGGCCAGACAAACTGAACAGAAACAGAAAACTTGAGTATTAGAGATAATGAGGTGCACACAGCTGAACTGAATGACAAATCAAATTAACAACAGTACAAACTGAGAAACATTCCAAATGATGTGTGACTACGACAAGGTATAATGTGTCACAATATACCTTTGTTACACACATATTTGTCCATTTTGAGAATTTTTTCAGTGAATAAAATTCTGAATTTCATTCTGTTCCTCATAGAACTATCATACAGTGACTTTAATGTGAATATATAGTATAAAAGTAGTGCTGTCAAATCGATTAATCGTGATTAATCACATCTAACAAGTTTGTAAATATATATGTATGTACAGTGGGTACGGAAAGTATTCAGACCCCCTTAAATTTTTCACTCTTTGTTATATTGCAGCCATTTGCTAAAATCATTTAAGTTCATTTTTTTCCTCATTAATATACACACAGAACCCCATATTGACAGAAAAACACAGAATTGTTGACATTTTTGCAGATTTATTAAAAAAGAAAAACTGAAATATCACATGGTCCTAAGTATTCAGACCCTTTGCTGTGACACTCATATATTTAAACTCAGGTGCTGTCCATTTCTTCTGATCATCCTTGAGATGGTTCTACACCTTCATTTGAGTCCAGCTGTGTTTGATTATACTGACTGGACTTGATTAGGAAAGCCACACACCTGTCTATATAAGACCTTACAGCTCACAGTGCATGTCAGAGCAAATGAGAATCATGAGGTCAAAGGAACTGCCTGAAGAGCTCAGAGACAGAATTGTGGCAAGGCACAGATCTGGCCAAGGTTACAAAAAAATTTCTGCTGCACTTAAGGTTCCTAAGAGCACAGTGGCCTCCATAATCCTTGAATGGAAGACTTTTGGGATGACCAGAACCCTTCCTAGATCTGGCCGCCCAGCCAAACTGAGCTATTGGGGGAGAAGAGCCTTGGTGAGAGAGGTAAAGAAGAACCCAAAGATCACTGTGGCTGAGCTCCAGAGATGCAGTCGGGAGATGGGAGAAAGTTGTAGAAAGTCAACCATCACTGCAGCCCTCCACCAGTCGGGGCTTTATGGCAGAGTGGCCCGACGGAAGCCTCTCCTCAGTGCAAGACACATGAAAAAACACCTGAAGGACTCCAAGATGGTGAGAAATAAGATTCTCTGGTCTGATGAGACCAAGATAGAACTTTTTGGCTTTAATTCTAAGCGGTATGTGTGGAGAAAACCAGGCACTGCTCATGACCTGTCCAATACAGTCCCAACAGTCATGCTGTGGGGGTGTTTTTCAGCTGCAGGGACAGGACGACTGGTTGCAATTGAGGGAAAGATGAATGCGGCCAAGTACAGGGATATCCTGGATGAAAACCTTCTCCAGAGTGCTCAGGACCTCAGACTGGGCTGAAGGTTTACCTTCCAACAAGACAATGACCCTAAGCACACAGCTAAAATAACGAAGGAGTGGCTTCACAACAACTCTGTGACTGTTCTTGAATGGCCCAGCCAGAGCCCTGACTTAAACCCAATTGAGCATCTCTGGAGAGACCTAAAAATGGCTGTCCACCAACGTTTACCATCCAACCTGACAGAACTGGAGAGGATCTGCAAGGAGGAATGGCAGAGGATCCCCAAATCTAGGTGTGAAAAACTTGTTGCATCTTTCCCAAAAAGACTCATGGCTGTATTAGATCAAAAGGGTGCTTCTACTAAATACTGAGCAAAGGGTCTGAATACTTAGGACCATGTGATATTTCAGTTTTTCTTTTTTAATAAATCTGCAAAAATGTCAACAATTCTTTGTTTTTCTGTCAATATGGGGTGCTGTGTGTACATTAATGAGGAAAAAATGAACTTAAATGATTTTAGCAAATGGCTGCAATATAACAAAGAGTGAAAAATTTAAGGGGGTCTGAATACTTTCCGTACCCACTGTATATGTACACACGTACATATATATATATATATATATATATATACACACAAAAACTTTTATGTTAGATGTGATTAATCATGATTAATCAATTTGACAGCACTAATAAAAAGTCACATGGACCACATTTATAGTGCTTTTCTGTCCAAATGTCCAGTATTCTGTCCATTCTGTCCAGTAGTTGTGTGATAGATGATAGACAGAATAAAGCTTATTATTCATGTTTATCTGTGGTTTAGTGATGAAGAGTGCAGTATGGGTCCATACTGAGGGGCTGCTCAGCAGGCACAGGGATGTCAGGGGCAGCTGCTGCTGTGTGTACGAGATACTGAATGTCCATAACAATACTGCCCAGCCTCCCTCTGTCCCACTCGCTCCCTCTCTCTCTCTCTCTCTCTCTCTCTTTTCCTCTGAAAGGTGATTATACTGGATTCGCTGCAACAGCAACAACTTAAGACTGTAATAACATCTCTCCCCATCTTTTCATTTTTGTCTGAGAGAACATTTTCATGAAAAGCCAAAAGGGAAAACCTGCAAAGGACAAAGACTGAGAAGATTTTCAGCTAAAGGTAATGTTTTCTCTTGTTTTAAATGCAAAAATGTCTTAACTTTGTAGTTACACTCAGGAAACAGTTATTTTTAATGTCTTTGAACACATATGTATTTTAAAATATACATGTATATTAAAAGTACTTTAATTGCATGAAATGCATTATGCATATAGAAAAACTTAATGACTAGTTATGTGAGATATAGTAATATATACTATGTAGTACATTAAAATAATGTAAAAATAATGCGTGTGAATGAATTGTGTATATGAAGTTATATAAAATATGTATTTTAATGCTTTATGTATTTTAAAATATTAAAATATTTTGTACAATTAAAGGTAATGTTTTCTGTTGTTTTAAATGCAAAATTGTGTAAACTTTATAGTTACAGAAAACAGTTATTGTTAATGTCTTTGAATCTTTGAACACACATTATGTATATATGTATATTAAAATCTATTAAATAATTATATATGTGTGTCTGAATTTTACAAATACTTTCCATTTTAATGTTTTACATATTTTAAAATATATAAAATATTTAAATAATGAATAATTATGTGAGTAATGTAAGTTATGTATGCAATGTTAACTTATCAAGAGAACTACAGAACTAATTTGATCTAGATAAATATTGCTTTCCACTATTTAATAACTGATTTAAAATGTGGGCACAAAATGTAAAATTGTTTTTATTATAAAAAGACTTTCTGTTCAGCCACAACCCCGATGCTGTACTTTACAACTGTCTGAATGTTTTATTTTGGGTAACACTTTAGAATACTGATCCTTCATTAATGAATAACTACACAGGAACAAATGAGTAATGCATTATTAACACTCTAGTAACTACTATTAACTAACAAGTAACTCTGATGAATGAATTAGTAAGTAATAGTGCTCAGTTAAAGGTGGTAGTTCACTATTAACTAATCAGTAACTACTGTTTTTTTCATACCTCCCAGAGAACTACTAAGAACTACTATATACAGGTTCGTAATTAATGTGAATAATGAATAATGTACAATTAATTCTAGAGTAAAGGCTTTGGTAAACCACTAGTAATGAGTGAAGTATTACCAAATACCTAAGAAGGAATTAGTAATTATTTGGATCAGTATTCTAAAGTGAAAAGCATGATAACTCTCTAGTAACTACTGAAGTCACTGTAAACTTTTGAGGTTTTTGTAAAGTATTGGATAGTAATAACTCAAGAGTTACTATATAACTCTAAAGTGACTACTTCTTTTTTGGGTCAGTATTCTAAAGTGAAGATCATAGTAACCCACTAGTAATTACTCAAGTGTTACTACATCCTTCTAAAGGAACTACTAATTATTTGGGTCAGTATTCTAAAGTGAAGATCATGGTAACCCACTAGTAATTACTTAAGTGTTACCAAATATATCATAAGGAATTACTGTACAAAAACATACAAAAACATCAAAAGTTTACAGTGACTTCAGTAGTTACTAGAGAGTTATCATGTTTTTCACTTTAGAATACTGATCCAAATAATTAGTAATTCTTTCTTAAGTATTTGGTAACACTTCTGTCATTACTAGTGGTTTACCAAGGCCTTTACTTTAGAATTAATTATACATTATGCATCATTCATGTTAATTATGAACCTGTATATAGTAGTTCTTAGTAGTTCTCTTAGAGGTATGAAAAAACAGTAGTTACTGATTAGTTAATAGTGAACTACCACCTTCAACTGAGCACTATTACTTACTAATTCATTAATCAGAGTTTAGTGTTAGTTAATAGTAGTTACTAGAGTGTTAATAATGCATTATTCATTAGTTCCTGTGTAGTTATTCATTAATGAAGGATCAGTATTCTAAAGTGTTACCTTATTTTGTAGTTCTAGACTAAACATGATTCTGACAGGAGAATGAGACTACATTTATGACATTGCTAATACATGTGTGTGAAGCGGAGACATGAGTCTAGATGAAGACGCGCGCTGGCTGGAATGGGTCACCAAGCAGTTCGAGAGCATTGCAGGAGACGACAAAGAAATCGACCTGGATGAGTTTAAAACGGCTCTGAAAGTAAAAGAGGTGAGAAACGTTTTATTATCCCCCTGAGATGATAAATTAATTTTTGTCCACTGTAGAGAACATTGATTTAAAGTCAATTTATTAACTTGGTCTGAAAATATATCAACGTGCTAATTTTTTTCTCTTATTGTTGTAGTCATTTTTTGCGGAGAGGTTTTTCGCCCTATTTGACTCTGATGGCAGCGGGTCCATCAGTCTGGATGAACTTCTCAAGGCTTTAGATCTTCTGATCCATGGCAATGAGACAGACAAACTACGCTTCCTCTTCCAGGTCTACGACGTGGATGGTGAGATGTACAATACCATTATCTTTTACTCTTTCATTCTGTAATTCAGTGGATCTCAACCAGGAGGCCGCAACATGTTTTAAAATTACTTGGATTAGTTCACCCAAAAATGAAAATTCTGTCATTAATTACTCACCCTCATGTCGTTCCACACCTGTAAGACCTTCGTTCATCTTCCTAACACAGAATAAGATATTTTTGATGAAATCCGATGGCTCAGTGACGCCTCCATAGACAGCAAGATAATTAACACTTTCAATGCCCAGAAAGCTACTAAAGACGTATTTAAAACAGTGGTCAACCTTAATGTTTTGAAGTGACGAGAATTCTTTCTGTGTGCCGAAAAAACAAAATAACGACTTTATTCAACAATATCTAGTGATGGGCGATTTCAAAACACTGCTTCATGAAGCTACAAAATATCAAACTACCAAAATCACGTGATTTCAGTAAATGAGGCTTCGTTACCTCGAGTGTTTCGAAAAGTTTTTTCTAAATTTCAATGGTTCACCACTGGGGGGCGTGACTTAGGCAGTTTGATACGCGCTCCAAACCACTGATTCGAAACAAAAGATGCGTAAACCTTCGAAGCTTCATGAAGCCGCGTTTTGAAATCGCCCATCAATATCTAGATATTGTTGAATAAAGTCGTTATTTTGTTTTTTTTGCCGCACAAAAGTATTCTCGTCACTTCATAATATTAATGTTGAACCACTGTAGTAATAAGAAATTAAATGGCCAAAACGTACTTGGACCGTTCCTGCATTATTATCCCTTGTTGTTCATGGGACAACATCTGACTGGAATGTTGTGCCAGGAACAACAAAGAATGTTGATCCAGGATTCAGGAACATGTACATAAATCATGATAAGATGTATCACACCCTACAGTTTGCTAAACAATCAGTGTTAAACCATTAATTTAATCGTTGACCTGTCATGTAGGCAGTGGTTCCATAGACCCAGATGAGTTACGTACGGTTCTGAAGTCCTGTCTGCGTGAAAGTGCGATCTCACTCCCTGAGGAAAAGCTGGATGATCTGACGCTGGCGCTGTTCGAATCTGCAGATAAAGATAACAGTGGCTCCATCACGTTTGAAGAGCTGAAGGCAGAGCTGGAGAACTTTCCTGAAGTTATGGAGAACCTCACTATCAGGTGGGATATAATTATGCTAATCACAAGAGTGCTGTTATTCAACACTGAGTGTTATATATATTTGTATAACAGTTGAATAAGCAATAAGTATTGAGTTACTTATAATTTAGACATAATATTGCCAGTCACTTTGTGTATTTTTTGTACACCAACGAAAATAGTACCAAAGAAGTTGCGCACCGTAACTAGCAGTGTTATATTCCTAAATGATTTTCGTTTTGAACAAGTCAGTTGAGCGATTGATTCAATGACTCACTCATAATGACAGTCGCTTGTTTAGTCCCTGAATGAATCACTGTTTTTTTACGAATTAATTGAGTGAATGTGTCAATGACTCGACAATAGAAGATCTCATAGAATTTGTAATGAATTTAAAGATTAAACAGCTAATGGTTTGTAATAGTATTTGTAGTGGAAACCATTAGTATTTCTGTGATGGTTTCTATTGTTTTTTTTTCAGCAGGGACTGTTGGTTTTGATATAAATTAGTGTTTTTGAAGTATACAGAGAAAAAATGTGGGGGACTCAAAATAGAGCCTTGTGGGACACCACATGTAATCAATGTTGAAGATGAGTTATGATTGCCAATACTGATATAAAGGGTTCACCCTTTAAGATATGAGGACAACCAGCTTAACGCAACCCCCTGGATACCACTTTCTCAAGACGGTTTAACAGAATGGAGTGATCTATCGTGTCAAATGCTGCAGAGATCTAAAAGGATTAAAAGATCCCCATTGCCAGAAACCAAGGAATGCAGGATATCATTGGTCACATTTATCAAAGCAGTTTCAGTACTGTGAAATTACCTAAAGCCTGTTTGGAATTTATTGAATATATTGAAATAAGTCAGATAAGAATATAGCTGCAAATAAACCTCCTTTTCCAGAATTTTGCAATGAAACTGTGACTTTGAAATAGGCCTATAATTATTCAAAACATCAGGGTCAAGGTGAGTTTTTTTCAGGAGAGGATGCACCACAGCATGTTTGAAGCTTGCAGGAACCCCTCCATTCCTCTGAGAACTGTTTATTTTGGCCAGTGCGATGGGGGAAACAAAATTAAAAACATCTTTAAGAAAACGTGATGCTATGACATCCATGGGAAGAATCTGTAGATTTCAGTGATCTAAATGAGACAAAATGGGCCAAAATGGCTGAAAGAGCTGGAAGGCAACATGGATTCAGAATGAATCACATCTGGGGCCAGTATTTGTGTTCTAATATCCTGAATTGTATCAACAAAAAAATTCAAGGAACTTTTCACGTCTCAGGGGTTGTAATAGGATAGCATACAGTGCAAGGGTTCAGAATGGAATCAATTGTATTAAAAAGGACATTTTTAGCAATTATTTCAGTCTTGACAGAGGCTTGATACTAGTTTAAGGAATCACAAAGCATTTCAAATTAAATCTTAAGTTTATCTTTTTTCCACTTGTGCTCTGCCTTTCCTACTTTTCCACATAATGGAGCGGGTATGCTCATAAGCCAGGGCTGGATGTCTGACTTAATTTTATATCTCAGTAACTTGAAAGGGCTAGAATGTCTGTATTAAAAATTCAATCAACTATGAGGTGTCTGCAGTACTAGTTATAACTTCTGTGATTTGAGAAAGATAATTTGAAGCATACATCTCTTCGTACTGCGTGACTGTGGAAGAATGAATAGCATGAGTGAGTTGCCAGCACACATGGTGTGGAGGGATAGAATCTGGATGCAGAGACTCAAATAAAACAAAACTATGGTCGCAAAATACCTCAAGATTGACTTGACTTGTACATTATATTCTGAGTCTTGTAAATGTATATGATAGCTTTGCGTAAGGATCAGACAAACATTTAAGTGATTATTCATTAAAATTCACCCCTCCGCAGCAGCTCTCAAATCTTGTTTCCACTTTTTGTGTTTTTGCTTAGTGCCGCCAACTGGCTGAAACCTCCTGATCTGGAGCAGAAGAAACGTAAGACTCCTCGTTACCTGACACGGACGTACTGGCAAAACAACAGCCGCAAACTGTTCTTTCTCTGTCTGTACGCCCTCCTGAATGTGCTCCTCTTCATCATCGCGATGCTGAAAAATGCGCATGGAGGCCCCTGGTTCATGGTGGCTAAGGGCTGTGGCCAGTGTCTCAACCTTAACTGCACTTTTGTTATGGTGAGTTGGGATTGTGGAATTATCTAATGCATCATTTCCAGTAGAGACAGAAGGTTTTGTCTTGGCCAAAACTGCAGGTGCTGATGTTAAGGCGTAGTCTGACGTGGCTACGTGCCACATGGGTGGTGAGGATCTTACCTTTGGACCAGAACATTCTACTGCATCAGATCGTGGGTTACGCCATCTTGATCTTTTCCATCGTGCACACTGGCGCTCACGTCTTGAACTTTGGTAAGCTGTATTAAAACTTGTTAAAAATAGTCAAATTAATTTTTTAAGGAATATTTTGAAAGTCAGTGGATCCAAACGCCATTCGACTCCCCTGGCATTCATTCTATGGACTTAAACTAAACATCCCTTTAAATTGAGTATATAAAGACCTTGTAACATAACAAAAGCAATATATTCATGAAAATATCCCAAATAATTGGTGAAGGTACATGTTCTCTCTGTTCATAGCCCGAATGTCTCAGAATGATGCCATGTACCAGCTGTGGGAGTATCTTTTCACCACCCGTCCTGGTATTGGCTGGGTCAATGGCACTGCCTCCATTACGGGTGTTGTTCTGCAGGTTCTCATCTGCCTGATGGTGGTGTGTTCCAGCACATTCGTCAGACGCAGCGGTCATTTTGAGGTGATGGCTTTCTTAGTGAATTTATGAGAAGCAACAATCTGCACATGGTCGCTGAATAAAAAAAATAAAAAAGGTAATTGCGACTTTTTATCTCACAATTCTGATTTTTTTTCTCAGATTTGTGTGATATAAATTCGCAATTGCATGATATAAAGTCAGAATTGCAAGAAATAAAGTAAGATTTGCGAGTTATAAAGTCAGAACTGCGTGTTATAAAGTCAGATTTGTGTGATATAAAGTCAGAATTGTGTGATATAAAGTCAGAATTGCGAGATATAAAGTCAGAATTGTGTGATATAAAGTCAGAATTGTGAGATATAAAGTCAGAATTGCATGTTATAAAGTCAGAATTGCGAGATATAAAGTCAGAATTGTGTGATATAAAGTCAGAATTGTGAGATATAAAGTCAGAATTGCATGTTATAAAGTCAGAATTGTGTGATATAAAGTCAGAATTGTGAGATATAAAGTCAGAATTGCATGTTATAAAGTCAGAATTGTGTGATATAAAGTCAGAATTGCATGTTATAAAGTCAGAATTGCATGTTATAAAGTCAGAATTGTGTGATATAAAGTCAGAATTGCGAGAAATAAAGTCAGAATTGCGAGAAATAAAGTCAGAATTGCATGTTATAAAGTCAGAATTGTGTGATATAAAGTCAGAATTGTGAGATATAAAGTCAGAATTGCATGTTATAAAGTCAGAATTGTGTGATATAAAGTCAGAATTGTGAGATATAAAGTCAGAATTGCATGTTATAAAGTCAGAATTGTGTGTTATAAAGTCAGAATTGTGAGATATAAAGTCAGAATTGCATGTTATAAAGTCAGAATTGTGTGTTATAAAGTCAGAATTGCATGTTATAAAGTCAGAATTGTGTGATATAAAGTCAGAATTGCGAGAAATAAAGTCAGAATTGCGAGAAATAAAGTCAGAATTGCATGTTATAAAGTCAGAATTGTGTGATATAAAGTCAGAATTGTGAGATATAAAGTCAGAATTGCATGTTATAAAGTCAGAATTGTGTGAGTCAGAATTGCATGTTATAAAGTCAGAATTGCATGTTATAAAGTCAGAATTGTGTGATATAAAGTCAGAATTGTGTGATATAAAGTCAGAATTGTGAGAAATAAAGTCAGAATTGCGAGAAATAAAGTCAGAATTGCGAGAAATAAAGTCAGAATTGTGTGATATAAAGTCAGAATTGCGAGAAATAAAGTCAGAATTGCATGTTATAAAGTGAGAATTGCGTGATATAAAGTCAGAATTGTGTGATATAAAGTCAGAATTGCGAGAAATAAAGTCAGAATTGCATGTTATAAAGTCAGAACTGCGTGTTATAAAGTCAGATTTGTGTGATATAAAGTCAGAATTGCATGTTATAAAGTCAGAACTGTGTGTTATAAAGTCAGATTTGTGTGATATAAAGTCAGAATTGCATGTTATAAAGTCAGATTTGTGTGATATAAAGTCAGAATTGTGAGAAATAAAGTCAGAATTGCAAGAAATAAAGTCAGAATTGCGAGAAATAAAGTCAGAATTGTGTGATATAAAGTCAGAATTGCGAGAAATAGTCAGAATTGCATGTTATAAAGTGAGAATTGCGTGATATAAAGTCAGAATTGTGTGATATAAAGTCAGAATTGCGAGAAATAAAGTCAGAATTGCGAGATATAAAGTCAGAATTGTGTGATATAAAGTCAGAATTGTGTGATATAAAGTCATAATTGCGAGAAATAAAGTCATAATTGCGAGAAATAAAGTCAGAATTGCATGTTATAAAGTCAGAATTGTGTGTTATAAAGTCAGAATTGTGTGATATAAAGTCAGAATTGCGAGAAATAAAGTCAGATTTGCATGTTATAAAGTCAGAATTGCGAGATATAAAGTCAGAATTGCGTGATATAAAGTCAGAATTGCGTAATATAAAGTCAGAATTGTGTGATATAAAGTCATAATTGCGAGAAATAAAGTCAGAATTGCATGTTATAAAGTGAGAATTGTGTGATATAAAGTCAGAATTGCGAGAAATAAAGTCAGAATTGCATGTTATAAAGTGAGAATTGCGTGATATAAAGTCAGAATTGCGTAATATAAAGTCAGAATTGCGAGAAATAAAGTCAGAATTGCGTGATAAAGTCAGAATTGTGTGATATAAAGTCAGAGTTACAAGATATAGTCAGAATTGTGTGATATAAAGTCAGAGTTACAAGATATAAAGTCAGAATTGCGAGGAATAAAGTAAGAATTGCGTGATATCAACTCAATTGTGGGATATAAACTAACTTGTTTAAAATGAGTTTATAACTTGCAATTATGACTTTATTTCTCGCAATTATGAGTTTATATCAAACAATTCTGACATTATAACAATTATGTCTCGCAATTCTGCGAAAAGAAGTCAGTAAACTCGCAATTGTAAGAAAAAAGTCAGAAATCTGAGATAAAAGTTTTAGTTTATTTGGTTTTAGTTATTTTAGTAATTCAACTTAAACTAAACAAAAATGAGAAATGTTGCCTTGGTTTAAGTTTTTATATATATATTTTTTATTTCAGTTATTGTGTATTTTATTTCAAGTAATGATTTTTAAAAAAAAATAGTTTTAGTTAACAATAATAACCCTGTTGTGAATAGAGCCGTGTTTGCAAATAACCTCAGTCTCACAACAACAAAAAAAAAACATTCATTCTCATATGCTTAAATAAGTGTGGTAAAAGCATAATATGTTAAACGAAACATATTGTTTTTGTGTAGGTGTTCTACTGGTCTCATCTTTCCTACATCTGGGTTTGGGCCCTGTTGGTCGTTCACTGTGCAAACTTTTGGAAATGGTTTGTGGTGCCAGGAGTGGCGTTCCTAATTGAGAAACTTGTTGGAATAGCAGTGTCTCGTATGGGTGGGCTGTACATAGTTGAAGTCAACTTATTACCCTCAAAGGTACAGTCTGAGCCAATGTACATATTTTGGTGTATTTTGTTTTCTGGAACATGTAGTTAGTCATCCATGCTCTACGCCTCTTCTTCACTGTCTTTTGTGTGTGTGTGTGTTTTGAAGGTAACACATTTGGTAATCAAGAGGCCTCCATTCTTTCACTTCAAACCTGGAGATTATGTGTATA
The DNA here is from genome assembly GCA_036281575.1 of Ancherythroculter nigrocauda. Taxonomy (NCBI): domain Eukaryota; kingdom Metazoa; phylum Chordata; class Actinopteri; order Cypriniformes; family Xenocyprididae; genus Ancherythroculter; species Ancherythroculter nigrocauda. Next base: position 27,030,600 of record VTFQ01000015.1, read on the forward strand.
TAAACATCCCTGCTATCGCCAAGTACGAATGGCATCCGTTTACTATCAGCAGCGCTCCTGAGCAGCAAGGTAAAACAAATAAAAAGTATACAATTGCTATTGTGATGTATTGCTTTGATTTGTTTATATCAAACAAAATGGAGATTTGTTTTTAGACAAACAAATTCTTCAAATAATCTTTCAAACAAAACCAAACCAAACATTTTAAATAAACAAACAAAATTGTTTATGACTGTTTGAAGTGATTAAAGGTTCCCAGCTAAATCTCATTCCTTCAAACAGATACGTTGTGGCTCCATGTTCGTTCTATGGGCCAGTGGACAAACCGCCTGTATGAGTATTTCAGACAGCCGGAGAGTCAAACCATTAGCAACAAGAGGCTCACCGCCAGCCTGAGGAACAGACAGGAACAAGTGCAGGTCTTGGCTGAATGCCGGAATCTAAACACATAGCAATAGAAGTTCATTACTGTGGTGTTTTATTGATGCAATTCTTTATAGGTGGGTTCATTTTGTAATCATATCTTTGACATTAACAAGACTTATTGATTTTCTTTTATTATTTCGACTGGCTTCTCTCCAGTGTTTTTTTATTTCCATTTATTTTAATGAAAAACAAGATTAAATTAAGAACCATCGGTAACATTTTGCACAATCCCATTAATTAATGTTAGTTATCTAACTAACAATGAGCAATAGATTTGTTACAGTATTTATTCATCTTTTTCAATGTTAGTTAATACAAATACAATGGTTCATTGTTGATTTACAACTTTTTATTGTAATAATGTATTAGTAAATGTTGAAATTAATATTAACTAGGATTAATACATGCTTTAGAAGTATTTTTTATTGATAACTAATGTAATTTACTATTGTTAGAAAATTGAATCTTATTGTAAAGTGTTATCGAACTATCGTTCACAATAGAAATGTACACTTCTTCTCCATGTAGGATGACATTTTCAAGTCCGCAAGCCACAACAGAACTGTGGCGTCTAATAAAGATGATGCTGTTGAACTGACCCTGTACCGGATGAGCGTAACCCGCACAAACTCCCAGAAGCCAGTCAGTAACCCAGAAGCCCAGGTAGAACTGGGAAATGCCTCTCCGGTCACCAAAGAAGTGAGCTTTCTGTCTGAACAAAGCAGAATATATATTCTATTGTATTTGAGATACAACACAGGCAGACTTATTTTCTGTTGTCTTCCAGCTGACAGCAAAATTAAGTGAAAATCACAGATACTGTAACATTAAGGTAAGTAATTTGGTTACACTTTATTTTACTTTATTTTATCTGTGTTACGGTGTAATTATACATTTAAGTACTAATAATTAACTTAAAGGGTTAGTTCACCCAAAAATGAAAACTCTGTCATTATTTACTCACCCTCATGTCGTTCCACACCCGTAAGACCTTCGTTCATCTTCCTAACACAAATTAAGATATTTTTGATGAAATCCGATGGCTCAGTGAAAGTAAAATCTGAATGTCCAGAAAGCTACTAAAGATGTATTTAAAACAGTTCATATCACTACAGTGGTTCAACCTTAATGTTATGAAGCGACGAGAATTCTTTCTGTGTGCCAAAAAAACTAAATAACGACTTTATTCAACAATATCTAGTGATGGGCGATTATGAAACACTGCTTTATGAAGCTTTACAAATCTTTTGTTTCGAATCAGTGGTTCGGAGCGTGTATCAAACTGCCAAAGTCACGTGAACCATAGAAATTTCGAAATGTTTCAAAACGCTTATGACATAACGAAGCCTCGTTTACTGAAATCACGTGACTTTGGCATTATTCATTATTTTGTTTTTTTGGCGCACAAAAAGTATTCTCTTCACTTCATAACATTAAGGTTGAACCACTGTTGTCACATGAACTGTTTTAAACACGTCTTTAGTAGCTTTCTGGGCATTTTAAGGTGTTAATTATCTTGCTGTCAATGGAGGCCTCACTGAGCCATCGGATTTTATGAAAAATATCTTAATTTGTGTTCTGAAGATGAATTAATGTTAGGATTAAGGTGTGGTTTAGAGTTAGTTGTATGTAATTATGCACAATTTGTAGTAAGTACTACAGTAACTACATGTAACAAGGTCACTAAAATAAAGTGTTTCCATAATTTGTTCAGTTTTAATGTCTCCATTACAGTGGTACTGATTTAATTTATTCAAGTTATTGTCTTCTAAGGAACTGTGCACATTTGGTTACTTCTTTTTTTTGTTAGTGCTATGTAGATGGACCTTTTGGCACCCCGACCCGACAGATCTTTGCATCTGAGCATGCCGTGCTTATCGGCGCTGGAATTGGCATCACTCCCTTCGCATCCATTTTGCAGAGCATCATGTGCCGGTAAGACATAAGCAACATCTCCATTCACAAAATTAATGTTTTAAAGTTTTCTTTGCATAAAAATACCACTTTAGAAACTTTTACATTTTTATGTAAAACTGTATTTTTCTAATTTTTTCAGTTATCGCATGAGAAAGCAGAATTGCCCTAATTGTAACTACTCCTGGTGTGAAACCATCAAAGACAACTGAAATGAAGCTGAGGAAGGTAAAGGGGGCGATCAGACAATTGAAAACTGGAATAGATTTAGGAGATGAAAAATATTTATTATGGGCATTTTTTTTAGATTGTCCATGTTTATGTCACATCCTTGCAAAACCATGGTTTGCTACAAGCTACATTCCGATTCTAAAGAGCATTTGATTGTACAAAAAAATTGTAAAGAGCCCCTGCAAACAATATAAATCATTAACATTTTTTTGTTTTACATTCTACTTTACTGGAAGAGAGTATCACATTCAAATGCATATATTATGCTAAACGTCTTTAAAAAAAAAAAGGAAAAAAAAAGAAGAAGATATATTTACAAAGTTTGGGAAAAAAAGAAAAATTTACACAAATTTTACGCAAAAATGTTTATTATGTTTGTTTTAAAAAATCTGTCTTAAGTTTATTCGTCTTACTAAAACAACAAAACAGCTAATTTACACAAAACAAAACATTTATACAAAAAAGTTAATGTTTTAACACAATAAGATTTGTTTTCAACAAATCAGAGACTTGTTTTCAGGCAATCTTCAACAGTCCTTCAAACAAAACAAAACATTTTAAATAAACTGTTTATGACTGTTTGAAGTGATTACAGGTTAACATTTAATTTTATTTTTTTTTCCTTTAGCAATGCACAAGCATATAGATAAATTCAAAGCTAATATACATAAATAATTTCAATTTCATTAGGTTTTTTTAAAGGATTAGTTAACTTTAAAATGAAAATTACCCCAAGCTTTACTCACCCTCAAGCCATCCAAGGTGTATATGAATTTCTTCGTTTGAGTAAGAAAAATATCAGTTTCGTAAGTTGAATAGGGAAGGTGGTATGGCGGAAGCTAGATATTTTACTTTATAACTTGTTAAATATGGATATTTTTCTTACTCAAACACATCGCTTCGCTTCAGAAGGCCTTGTGTGGAGTACGTTTTGCTTTGGACGGATGCACTTTCTTCAGCTCATACTCATTGGTCCTGTTCACTGCCATTATAAAGCTTGGATGCATCAGGATATTTATTAATATAACTCTGATTGTGTTCATCAGAAAGAAGAAAGTCATATACACCTAGAATGGCTTGAGGCTAATTTTCATTTTAAAGTGAACTAATCCTTTAAATATCCTGCAGGTGGACTTCATTTGGATCAACCGAGATCAGAAATCCTTTGAATGGTTTGTGAGTCTCTTGACCAAGCTGGAGATGGACCAGGCAGATGAAGAGCCGGAGGGTAAAAGAGAACAGAACAGAAGAAAGAGAGAGATAGGGTTGGTACAGTAATGGCCAATCATGTTTGTTTTTATGTTTTCAGGACGGTTTTTGGAGATGCACATGTACATGACATCAGCCCTCAGTAAGAATGATATGAAGGCCATCGGTCTGCAGATGGCTCTGGATCTGCTGGCCAAGAAAGAAAAGGTAGATTCCATCACGGGGCTCCGCACACGTACCCAGCCAGGCAGGCCAGATTGGGCCAAGGTATGAATAGTTCAGTATTCTATTCTATTCTATTCTATTCTATTCTATTCTATTCTATTCTATTCTATTCCATTCTATCTTTGATTCTCGGTGACGTTTATGCATTTTCAGGTTTTCCAGAAGATGTCTGAGGAAAAGAAAGGAAAGGTTCATGTGTTCTACTGCGGTGCTCCTGCTCTGGCCAAAGCCATCAAGGCCCAATGTGAGCAGTTTGGCTTCAACTTCTACAAAGAAAATTTTTGATCAATTTACAGTATTTCAGTTGTTTGAAATCTTACTTTGGCTATTTTTCATAGCAAATAATAATCATCTGACAATCTGCTTTTGCTAATGTGTCTGATGTTGTATATTTTGTAAAGCTCATGTTGTCGTTTGTTTTCATTTATTTGTGGTGTCTAAGTAACCTTTTAACACTTTTAATTAACCTATATATGTTTTAATCAATTTTAGAAATGCCCATCATGGTTATTATGCATCATGGAAATTTTCTTTTGTTTTAGCCCTATAGTAGTTATTGTACTATGTACGTGTCAGTGTTTTTAACTATGTTCAAAGCATGTACTATCAGCTTTTGATATCTTCTGTAAGTATATGGACATTAAATATATGCTATTGCTTCTCAGTGTTAAATCCTTTGAAATATTTAGATATTGTAACAAACAGAAATGTGTTTCCCATTCTTTTACAGATTGTGGGACTTCTCAGATTTCCTAAATAAAAGTCAAACCCAGACATGCTTGGTTTATAGAGACATCTTGCGATTATGTGCAGCAACACAAGCAGCATTTTATATGGATTGTTTATCATTCAATATTCCAATAAGATTCTGCACAGAATATTAAACCTATAAACGTTCTCTTATTCCTTTTTTTTAAACCTAAATATTATTCTAAAATATGTAATGTAAAATATCAAATGAATACATACCAATATGAATACATGTCACACCAATCTGACATAAGATTGGCTGCCACGGAGATCCGTCGCCTCTCATTGGCCAGTGCTGCATCAGTACAGCAGTAGCAGCATCTACTATGTTGCAGATTTGAGGCGAGAGGAATCTCTCAGCATACATTTTTCTTTGTCTGACTATGTTATGCGTTCATAGACACTCGCGCAGACGTCGCGCTGGTTTCAGGTGATTGTAAGTATGGTTTCATTCCGTTTTACAGCACTGCATGTTGTTCAGCGCCCTCATTCGCATTTAAAATCACATGAGCCCTCGCAGCTTCAATTTAGAGTGATGCGATTAGATTTTATAATCACTCGCCTGTGTATGTGCTGAAGGATTAGTGCTCTGTAACAGGAATTGTTTTTCATTCATAATTTTTGACCATGCAAGTTGAATACATACAGCCTAGTTTAAATGCACATTAACGTTTAATTTTGCATTTAAATGTAATATGACTGACAGGCTTCACTACAAGATTCAGTAAACCAAGGATTTGTGGTGGTAAGATTTGACATTTTGTAATTTTTTTGTGGTTATTCCTAGAATATGACAAAATGGTGGACCCATATTCACCGTCTTTACCTTGTCCACAGATTCTGCACCTGAATTGCTCTAACATTTTCCTGAGATGTTCTGGTGTCAGTTCAACTATCACCGCATGGCTGTGATGTGACAATGCGCTGTCTGGTGGCTCGAATCAATCACAAGACTCTGATAGTCATCTGTGCTGTATTTGCCCTCATCACTATACTGCTGTGGAACAAGTGCTCCAGCGACAAAGAACTGCCCACACAGATCAGACCTCAGCTGGAGTTTGCGCCCACCCCAGAGAAGGAGGAAAACGGGCAGGCCCCTGAAGCCCCACCTGGATCCAGAGAAGTCACTTACGAGCAGATCGACTGCCTCATCAATGAAGATGTCATCATAAAAGGCCGTAGGGAAGGGGGCGAGGTGTATCTGCCCTTCAGCTGGGTGGAACGGTACTTTGACGTCTATGGACGTCTGGTGCAGTATGATGGGACGGAACGGTTTGAGTTCTCCCACAGTTACTCCCGGGTGTACGCCCAGAGGGAGCCTTACCACCCAGATGGTGTCTTCATGTCTTTTGAAGGCTACAACGTGGAGGTGCGGGATCGGGTGAAATGCATCAGCGGTGTGGAAGGTAGTTTGCTTAAATCAGGAGTAGCCAACCCTGCTTGTAGGGAGCTACCATCCTGCAGAGTTCAGCTCCAACCAGGGGTGTCCATAGGCCCTTTTTTACTGGGACACAAGCCCCACCGAAATACTGCTGTGCTAGAAACAGTCCTTGCTCCAATCCCAAACTAACACACCTGAAGCAGCTAATCAAGGCGTTTAAAGGATTAGTTCACTTCAGAATTGAAATTTCCTGATAATTTACTCACCCCCATGTCATCCAAGATGTTTATGTCTCTCTTTCTTAAGTCGAAAAGAAATTGAAGAAAACATTCCATGATTTTTTTTTCCATATAGTGGACTTCAACGGCTACCAATGGGTCCTAACTGCAGTTTCAGTGCAGCTTCAAAAGGCTCTACATGATCCCATCTGAGGAATAAGGGTCTTATCTAGTGAAACGATTGGTCATTTTCTAAAAAAAATATACTTTTTAACCACAAATACTTATCTTACAATGTTCTGCTATCCGCCATGCATTACGTAATTAGGTAGGCGGAAGTACCGCGGTAGGGCGAAAAACACCATCTCATTTTCTCCTCACACTTCAAAATAGTCCGACAACATTGTTTTACATTTGTTTGTAAAGGCCGTTTGACTTAGTCTTTGCACATTCGTTTTGTAAACACTTGCTTGGTAATTCCGCCTACGTCACGCGTGACCTTTTGAACGTGATTATGCAATGCGTGGCACATCGCAGAGCAGTGAAAGATGAGCATTTGTGGTTGAAAAGTATATACATTTTTATTTTGTGTGTTGAAGCAAGGTTGGAACTAAAAGGTTTTGTTTACATGACAACGTTTTTTCTTTATATAGATGGCAACACTGTCAAAATGATCCCCGTTTACATGGATCCACGAAATCGACTAAAAACGCTGTATTATGCTGTCAGGCCAGTAGTTGGCGATGTCAATTTGTAAAGAAAGACTACGCACTTGTGCACATATGCACTCTTTTTATAGAGCGTCACTGTTTTCATATATCTGCGTTTTTGTTGTTTACTCTGGGATGATAACGGTATCATTTTCAAAAACTTGCATTTTGAAACTCGTTTTCAAAAGCTTGCGTTTTCAGGCCCCCAAAATGCCATTGTCATATAAATGAACAGCCAAAATGCATCAAACGTTTTCCATTTTTAGTTGAAAACGGCCCCAAAGTCTGCAGGAAGGTTGCTCTCCTTGAGCAGGATTGGCTACCGCTTGCATAAATGGTTTCAAACAGAGTTATCCCATGTCTGGGATCAACCTTTTGTGTTTTTATGTTCACAGGTGTACCAATCTCTACCCAGTGGGGTCCTCAGGGGTACTTCTACCCCATCCAAATAGCTCAGTATGGGCTGAGCCACTACAGCAAGAACCTCACAGAGAAGCCACCTGACATAAAGATCTACGGTATGTTAGAGGAAAAAGAGGGCTCTAGTCCGTGGGTCGTCCCTAAGGGTTGCACTCTCTCCAAGCTCCAGGATCAAGGTCGCTCTGGATTTGTACACCATTTTGTCACAGCGGGTATGATCTCCTTGTGAATTTTTGTAAGTTTGAAGTTGTTGTATGGACTGTTTTGCTGTTAGTTATCATAGATGGATGATTCCTTTGTGGTATTTCCATAGAGAACTCCGATGGTGTGTCTTTGGTCTTGGACAACGCAAAAGATTTCGTCCTGACCTTTGATGTGAAGTTTGTCTCCAACGGTAGTGTCTCTGTTGTTCTGGAGACCACAGAAAAGGGACCTCCTTACATCATCCATTACATAACTAGTCCACTCCTTCTCTCCTTTAAAGACCGAGAGGTCACCTACGGCTTCGGCCCCCGAGCCACCTGGAGTTCTGTCAGTCGTGATTTAGTGACGGATTTGCGTAAAGGAGTCGGTTTGTCCAACACTAAAGTGGTGAAAGCGACCAAAATCATGCCTCGCCGTGTGGTCCAACTGGTTCTTAGAGGTTCTGGTTTCATCAGCAATATCACCGTGTCTTCCACCGCACATATGGCTGCCTTCTTTGCTGCCAGTGATTGGCTTCTTCATAACCAAGATGAGCACGGAGGGTGGCCGATCAAGGTGACCCGTAAGCTTGGAGAGGGTTTCAAGAGCTTAGAGCCTGGATGGTACTCCGCCATGGCCCAAGGCCAAGCCATGTCGACGTTGGTGAGGGCGTACCTGGTAACGCATAACCCTGCGTACCTCGGAGCCGCAATCCGAGCAACGTCCCCCTTCAAGAGGACTTCGGAACAGCGTGGCGTCAAGGCTGCATTCATGAACAAGTACGACTGGTACGAGGAATACCCCACAAATCCCAGTTCGTTTGTTCTTAACGGCTTTATCTACTCTCTGATTGGGTTGTACGATGTGGCGGAGACAGCAGGCAACAAGCTTGGTCGAGAAGCGGGCATACTCTTCAGTCAAGGACTGGAGTCACTCAAGGCTATGTTGCCATTGTTTGACACAGGCTCTGGAACGGTTTATGACCTGAGACACTTTACCCTTGGTGTTGCCCCTAATTTAGCACGCTGGGACTACCACACCACGCACATCAACCAGTTACAACTGCTCGCATCAATTGACAGTGCCCCCATTTTCAGGGAATATGTGAAACGCTGGAAGACTTACCTGAAAGGAGGCCGGGCCAAGCACAACTAGACATGCTCAGAGGGCAATTTTAGATAAAAATTTGAACTCTTGTTTGAGAATAAAGGAAACTGAGAACAAGTGTTTTTACTTTTCAGAGAAAAGGGTGCATATTGTATCCGACTTGATTGCTTTAAAGTGTCATGCTGAATAGCTTGAGTTTTGTACAGACTTTTGAGAATGTGGAGTCACCTAAAATATTTATTTCCAAAATATCATGGAGTATTTGAATGTAAGAAGCAATGCACAGTTATTTACACACCTTTGAAGGAAGCACAGAAGATTTGCTCCAAAATAAAATGACTGTTTATCTTGATGCATACAATTAGTAAATGTGAGTAGTCACACTAAGGTTTGTGTATTAATGCATCTATGAATAGGTTATGCTGTAAAAATGTCATTATTATTGAAAAATAGTAAAATGAGTGCTTTGTATTAGAAATGTTTTAGAATTATTTAATATTTGTATTTTAAAGCACAATCCTATCATAGGTTGTCATGATTTGATACAGTTGCACAATTTGAATCGTTTTTTAGTATGTAATAATTTAAAGCTTAAATAAATGTGCTATTTTAAAACTAAAGCGTTTCTGTGAGAAATCATTGCTAAAAAAAAAAAAAGAGAGAGAGAGAGAGAAACTCATATGGTACATATAATAATACCATGGTATTCTTTGAAGTGCCTTGGACTGGAGTCCCATGTAAAACCTTAATATGGTAATCATTACTTACTGTGGTATGGTATTATGATCCGATTTAATGATCTGCCACAGTACTATTTTGTAAGGACTTTCACTTTGTTTGTTCCTTTATGTAACGCCACTTAAACCTTATGAATACATGTAAATAAATATACATTAAATAAATTAAAAGTAAATTAATACCAATGACCAATAAGTTATAAAATAACAGCAAAATTCACCTGTCGTGGAGCTGCGATCCACTCTGCAATTGATTAACCGACCTAAAGAAGCTCAATGCAGTCTTCTCTCGATTAGTATGCCTGCCTACGCCAGCTACCCACAAACCAGTTAGCTAGCATCATTTCTCCTATAGGTACCCCAATACACCTTCTCAATGTCACGATAATCCAAACGGTTTGATTGAGATACTCCTAAATGACATGAATGTAATCTGCTCGGCGCTTCGGATCGGTTGGTTGTCAATCAAGGTCGGTTAATAACGATCCAGCTCGGCTAACAGGCTAAGAGGCTAACAGCGCCTTCGATGACATTTCACTGACAAACACAACAAAACAGGTATGTAAAATATCGATTCATGGCTTAATGTGTATTTCAACACTTTTGGACTGTATTTGTGGTTATGTGAGCGTTAGAACTAAAGTATGTTTAAATAAATTAATGTTTATGGCGAATAAACGATGGCTAACACTATAGCTTCAATTCAGTTTCCATATTTGGGCGGGCACGGCAGTGAGTTATTGTTAGTTACACGACCAGAAAACGCGTTTAATTCCTTTATTGATGCTGTTTATGTGCGTATTTTGTGGTCTCTGGTTTGCTGTTAATCAAATGTGAATGAAGATTTCACTGGCATGGTGTGGATTTAAATGGCTTGTTTGTTTACATGGTTCAGCACATCTGATAGGGCTTTAATTTTCCCCAGCAACATAAAATCTTACTAGTTTTTGTTTAATTATATATTATGACCATATCAAAGGTACATTTTTTGGTGTAATCTCATGGCTAAACACCCATAAGGTTTTCCTTTTGCAGATCTGTCATGTAAAGGATGGTGGAGTGATGCTTGATTGTTAGGCCCATTGGAGCCACAACAGATCTTTGTGTGTGCTAAACAGCAGTAGTCAGGAGATAGTGTTATTGCATATACTGTTAAAATTGTGAAATTAATGTTTTTTTTTTTTGCACGATTAGTCAGTTCAGATATCTGTCTGGAGATGAGTTGTCATTTAGGTTACATATCTCTGTGTTGAAATTTGGTTAGAATTATAGGGAACTTGCTCAGTGAATGATCTGTCAAAAGTTTTCCGGTATAAATGTTACAGACTTGTTATAGATTGGTGTGTGTTGATTTAAGCTTTGTGTCCATCCACCAGTCTGCATGGCCGACGTGCTGCTGAGTTAGTGTCCGGCCCGTGTGCGAGGAAGGCCGGCCGGGCCGTGGAGCACTAGAGAGGAAAAATGGCTGTGCAGAACAGGAACTCTGTGCTGATCCTGTCGGGACGAGAGCGAGGAGCTCGCATGCTGGGCTCCCAGCGGCTCCTGCAGCAGCTGGTGGAAGACCGAACACGCTGGATGAAATGGCAGAGCCAGGTAGGATATCAACCTTAATGTCTCTAATGGATCTTTCTGGCCTACACTCCACAGACGTTCCTGTATAGACCAGTTCAAGATTTCAGAATCAGAATAATGAGTTCAGTCAGTTTTTGCAGCAGAGAATATTAAAAGCCCCCCCCCCCCCCCTTTACTTCAGCTGAAATTGTCAAATTTGCTTGTTTTTAGACTTTTTCCTATCAATCAATTAATTTGTGATTAATCGTAATTTTTTTTTTTTCATTTAATGAGTATAATGAATTATGAAATTGAAAAACGAGCATTTTAGGTCCCGGTGTTATATTGTGTATATCTACTGTTTAAAAAGTGTGAAAACATTTGGAAAATTTAAACAATTTTGTGTTAATCCATATCTGATAAAAATTTTGTAACCATAGTAGAATTAAAGGGTTAGTTCACCCAAAAATGAAAATAATCCCTCATGCCGTTCCACACCCGTAAGACCTTCATTAATTTTCGGAACACAAATTGAGATATTTTTGTTGAAATCCGATGGCTCAGTGAGGCCTGCATAGCCCGCAATGACATTTCCCCTCTCAAGATCCATTAATGTACTAAAAACATATTTAAATCAGTTCATGTGAGTACAGTGGTTCAATATTAATATTATAAAGTGACGAGAATATTTTTGGTGAGCCAAAAAAACAAAATAACGACTTATATAGTGATGGCCGATTTCAAAACACTGCTTCAGGAAGATTCGGAGCACAAATGAATCAGTGTATCGAATCTGCTGTTCAGAGTGCCAAAGTCACGTGATTTCAGCTGTTGGCAGTTTGACACGTGATCTGAATCATGATTTGATACACTGATTCATTATGCTCCGAAGCTTCCTGAAGCAGTGTTTTGAAATCACTATATAAGTTGTTATTTTGTTCTTTTGGTGCACCAAAAATATTCTCATAGCTTTATAATATTAATATTGAACCACTGTACTCACATGAACCTGATTTAAATATGTTTTTAGTACATTAATGGATCTTGAGAGAGGAAATGTCATTGCTGGCTATGGAGGCCTCACGGAGCCATCGGATTTCAACTAAAATATCTTAATTTGTGTTCCGAAGATGAACGAAGGTCTTACAGGTGTGGAACGGCATGAGGGTAAGTAATAAATGACATTATTTTAATTTTTGGGTGAACTAACCCTTTAATGGAAAAAAAAGAAAGGAAAAAAAATGATCCACTGGCAGTTATTGAAGGACCAAATTCAAAATTTGCCCAGTGCATTGAAAATATTGTCAGAACAAGAGTTTGCCATGTCAAGTCAATGTTGACTGAATTTTTAGCAGATTTAGCATTTTAATTATTAGATTAATTTAATATGAATCTACAATAATATAAACAATATTAATATAAACTTAATATTACTTAATTGTTATTATTTTAATATAATATATTTAATTATAAATTATATTATTTAATCATTTTAATAGTCTTTGTTTGACCCTGAAAGTTCACTGAGGCTAATGTATGTAATATAAATGTCTCAATTATATGAATGTCTCAATTATTTCTACAGAAAGTAGAGTTGCCGGATAATCCACGATCCACCTTCCTGCTGGCCTTCAGTCCAGATAGGTAACAATTACATTTTCGAACATTGACAACCACAACAACAAAAGCACTAGATGCTAAATTACTTGAGATTTGCCTAATTTTCTGTTGTTGTATTTACATTTTTTCCCCCATAGGAATCTTGTGGCCTCAACCCATGTAAACCATAACATCTACATCACAGATGTGAAAACAGGAAAGTGCCTGCACTCTTTAGTGGGCCATCGACGCACACCTTGGTGTGTGACCTTTCACCCCACCATCCCTGGCCTGGTTGCCTCTGGGTGCCTTGATGGAGAAGTTCGCATTTGGGACCTGCATGTGAGCATCAGTCTTGTTTGATGTTTTAATTAGTCCTAAGATGTGCGGACCTTCCCCTTCAGCAAACATTCTTATCTTGCTTGTTAGTTTGTTTGATTTTCATATCATTCAGTAGCAGCTCAAGGCAGTTATTCTGGTCTGATCGAATTGCAAGTCATCTGCACGTATACCTGGCTTAGAAATTGTTGTTTAAATAAACATTGTGGATGTTTTTCCCCTTTCCCAGGGTGGTAGTGAGAGCTGGTTTACAGAGAGTAATGTAGCCATCGCTTCTCTAGCATTCCACCCCACGGCTCAGCTCCTCCTCATCGCCACAAACAACGAACTTCACTTCTGGGACTGGAGCCGACCAGAACCTTTTGCGGTGGTCAAGACCGCGAGCGAGACAGAACGTGTTCGGTGGGGAAGCAATCCTGTTTATGGACCATATTTCCTTTCTTGATACTTGTTCCTGTTTTATTGTGCATGATTCATCAGAGCATGTTGAAGGAATTTTTTTTTCTTGTATATGCTTATCACTAATGTGGAGTTATAAGTTCCGCCCTACATTTTTTCTCATTGACTATTCTGTTACGCTTGAAACTGTCACATTACAAAAGCAAAATGGGTTGTGAATGCCAATTCATGTTGACTTTATGAATTCATGTCTTTTTTCCCATAATTATTAGAACTGTTAATCCTTTTTTTTTTTTTTTTTGGCCAGGTTGGTGAGATTTGATCCTTTAGGTCATAATCTTTTGACAGCTATTGTGAACCCATCCAACCAGCAGGTTAGAAACAACCCTTTTCCTATCAAAATAGCTATAACGGAATGTCCTATGTTCATGTCCCTTTTCAGAAAGTGATTTAGGGAGTGTTTTACTGTGTTTTTGTAGAATGAAGAGGACTCTGAAGTTCCCATGGACAGTATGGAGATGGCTTTGTTCCGCCAACGGTCTCTTTTGCGCTCCCCACCTGTACGTCGAACGCCCATCCTGCACAATTTCCTGCACATCTTGTCCTCTCGCTCTTCTGGGGCACAGGCCGGCGATCAATCCCGCCCCGCCCCAGAGCCCCGTGAGCCTCCCAGCATACCTCGGTTCCAGTACCCGGTGCGGACGGAACCAGGTGACCGCCCTGCCTTACAGGGCTGCACGCAGCATTTGGGTTTGGGCTGCCTGTGCAGTCGCTGCGCCGCCTCGCGAAACTTATTCACGCAGAATCCGACAGGCCTCCAGCCTTCAGATTTGCCTCAACCACAGACTCAGTCGGGCCCCTCAGCCTTCTCGCCTGCCCCCAGCCAGACCCGCACCTCCACGGACCGACCTTCTGCTTTTAGCAGCGTGTTCAGCGGGACTGCGGGGAACTCTACACATCGGAGTCTCTTGCCTCTTAGGACTATTGATCCCTTGGGGTCACAGGCACCCGGGCCTCTCGAGGCCTCCGGGCGTCTCCCTGGGGCAGATTGGTCTGGTAGTCTGCTGAGCACAGGACATGAACATGGGTTAGGTGCGATTGGGGTAGAAGGCAGCGGTGGAAGGGGTGTGTTGCCCCCTCCTAGGACGAGCTCCTCTTCTATGGATCTCCTCTCCCTGCGCAGGTTCCCCGATGGTTCCTCTTCATCACCCATATACACATCTGCTACGGAAGGACGGGGCCTAGTGCTGCCCGGCACGGATCTCAACCGGGGACGAGCCAACGACGGCACAAGTAGCGGTCATCACCCGATCTACGACAACACCCAACGCAACAACCCCGCCTCCATACGCAACGTCCTGCAGTGTAACCTGAGCCGTTACTTCATGGAATATGAGCGGATGCAGGAGTTGGAGCGACCCGGCGGCAGCCGAGAGGTGGTAGGTGGACCAGGACCCATGCAGGAGCTGCTCAACAGTAGCATGGACACAGAACGGCCCGGGCCTTCGCACAACGGCTCTTCCCACACTGGAAACGGAGGCACGGCCACTGGCCCCTCACAAAACCACCCCAATCGCTGCCGTTCGTGTCACAACCTCCTCACCTTTAACCACGACACCCAGCGCTGGGAACGTTCTGGTCAGACCTCTTCTTCATCTTCTTCTCAAGACGGACCATCCTGGCCCCTTTCAGTGCCTCCGTTTGAGGACCCGGGTCAGGGTGCACGAGTGGAGGCCCAAGCCCCTGAGATGAGGCCTATGGAGTTGAGCGAGGCGTCCTCTGGTCTACAGGGGCAGCAGCCCATGGGTCTGGTGTACAATCAGGAGACAGGGCAGTGGGAAAGCGTGTACCGGCAACCAACAGCCAGTGCTTCTTCTGAGGCAGCGCAAGACGCCTTAAACCCAGAGGTGCCTGTTGATAATCCGGACGAGGACTCACTTAGGAGGTAAGGAAGAAAAAGATGTACACATCCAAATTTGGTTATTAAAGGGATAGTTAACACAAAAATGAAAATTCTTTTATCATTTACTCGCCCTCAAGTTGTTCCAAACTAGTGTTGTCAAAATACTGACTTCGTAACCAAGTCTGTACTCAAATTTTAAAAATGTGACGCTTTGAGCGCTGTTGAGCGGATTCGTAAACACCTCTGATTGGCCATTGTGTTCATGCGCTCAACAGATATGTCTGTTGAGCGCATGAACACAAAGCATCACAAATTCCTATTGAAATGACTGGATTTCGCTCGTGAAACAATGGTAAATGTGACCTCACCTTTACATTGTCTTTCCTGTTACTTATTTGTTCCTCATCTTTTGCCTTAGGAGGTTGTTGGAATCGTCGCTGTTTCCGTTCTCTCGATATGATATGTCTGGCTCCAGAGATCATCCTATATACCCAGATCCTGCCAGGTACCAGTTTGGAAACAGTCCTGTTCAGACCATATGTACAAACTCGAGGCTGATTATTGAGCTTCAGTTTCAGAGTTTGACCCCTCTTTCCCTCTTCCACATCTCCTCAGGCTGTCTCCAGCTGCTTACTATGCTCAAAGGATGATCCAATATCTGTCTCGGAGAGAAAGCATACGCCAGCGTTCACTGCAGAATCGCTTACGGACGCTCTCAAACTCTCAAGCCGACAGCCAGTCCAACAACCCATCCTCCACACCACCGGAAGCCAGTGATGGAGACTATGAGGACATCGAGTGAGTCTGATAATACTGTATTGCACTGGCACTCACACTTAATCACATTTCTATCATGAGAACTCTCAGAATATTTTAGATCTGCTACGCTGCTGCTATTGAATTGCTGCTGCTGCTGTTGATTATTGCTGCTGCTGCAGAGCAAATACAGGAATTGCTACTGCCAATACATACGCTGATATGCTGCTGTGCGTATGCAAGACATACTGCTGCTGCACAAATAGCATATATAAAATTAACCATAGTAGATCTATACAGGTGGAGCTGGGGAAGGTGGAGGGTTTCGGAGGAATTCTGAAAGCACACTGCAAACTGCTATAGTGAAAGATAACCAGCTATTTAAATGTTGTGAGCAGCAAGCTCATTGGCTGCAAATGTGACATGAACCAATCAGCCCAACCCATCAGCCTGCAAAATCTAGAGTTTCATGACAGAACTAGACATATATATTACTTTACAATTACCGTTATGTGAATCAGTTTTACTGTTTTTGTACTAGTGGTTTTGGATTTTTAAGTTTTTAATATTTCTTTTCCCTCGCTGTCACAGGGAGCCTGGAGACAGGACAAGACACAGAATGCCCCGCAATGCTCGAATGTCGGCCCCATCGCTCGGGCGCTTTGTTCCACGGTCAGTGTCATATGTGACGTTTGACATGGCCTGTCATAAACTACCATTCAAATGTTTTGTGTCGGAAATTTTTTTTTAAAAGAAGTCTCTTATGCTCACCGATGCTGCATTTATTTGATTAAAAATACTGTAAAAACAGTACTACCGTGAAATATCATTACAATTTAAATAACTTTTTTATTTTAATATATTTTAAAGTGTAATTTCATGGTAAAGCACTTATTACTTATTACAGTCTTAAGTGTCACATGATCCTTCAGAAATTACTCTAATATGCTGATTTGCTGCTCAAGAAACATTTCTTCTTATCATCAATGTTGAAAACAGTTGTGCTGCCTAATATTTTGTGGAAACTCATACATTTTTTTCATTTATTTTAACATTTTAAATGTCTTTACTATCACTTTTGAGAAAATATACATATACATATAATATAAATATAAATAAACATTTCTTTTGAAAAATTGAATAGTATTGTAATTTGTACCAAGTTAACACATTTATGGTAATATATTTTATTAATGTAAACATTTCTTGATTTGTATTTTTGTTTGAAGGAGGTTCCTGTTACCAGAGTACTTGCCTTACGCTGGACTTTTCCATGAAAGGGGTCAGTCAGGCCTGGCCACTCACTCCTCCATTAACAGAGTATTAGCAGGTAAAACAAACTTTTTTTTCCTTTTTTTCTTTCTTATTCTGTTTCATTCATGAATCATTTTTAGCCCATAAGGTCAGAAACTCTACATAAAAGAATAGTGTTTTTGAACCAAGTAAAGAGAATTAAACAGATCTACCCATAATGCTCTGTTGCAGGAGCATCTATAGGTGATGGGCAGTCAGCTGTGGCCAGTAACATTGCCAACACCACTTATAGGCTGCAGTGGTGGGATTTCACCAAGTTTGACCTTCCGGAGATCAGCAATGGTGTGTTTTTATTATTTTTATTGGTTTTGAGCTAATAAATCAGTTTTTGCGTGATGTTCGTTTATGTTTGTTAATCTTATTTCATCACATTTTTTTCTTCTTTTCATCTTAGCCACTGTGAATGTGTTGGTTCCTCACTGTAAGATCT
Source organism: Ancherythroculter nigrocauda (assembly GCA_036281575.1). Lineage (NCBI taxonomy): Eukaryota > Metazoa > Chordata > Actinopteri > Cypriniformes > Xenocyprididae > Ancherythroculter > Ancherythroculter nigrocauda. The sequence goes on from VTFQ01000015.1 coordinate 27,048,402, forward strand.
ACAACGATGCCAGTTGTGATATTTCAGCGGACGGGCAGCTGCTGGCCGTGTTCATTCCCAGCAGCCAGCGGGGTTTTGCTGATGAGGGCATCCTGGCCGTTTACTCCCTTGCTCCCCATAATCTTGGAGAAATGCTGTACACCAAGAGATTCGGTCCGTGTTAAGGAACAGTTCACTAAACAATTCAATTAATCAGTAACTCAGTTTTGGCAGTAGCATTGTGACCATTCTGGCTTAGTTTCAAAATAGTGACTTTTTTATAGCAGAAATTCCTCTTTGAATTTTGTTTTTAAACCTTCATTTCAGGTCCAAATGCGATCTCAGTGAGTCTTTCACCCATGGGCTGCTACGTGATGGTAGGACTGGCCTCCAGACGGATTCTGCTCCATCCCACCACCGACCACATGGTGGCGCAAGTGTTCCGTCTGCAGCAGCCACACGGAGGAGAGACGTCCATTAGAGTAAGAGCTTGAAAATGCCACACATTTTTCAATAAATGCAAAACTGGAAGGGAAAGGGGAAAAAATCACTAGTAATATAAAAATATATGTTGAGGTTTACACTGGTATTTAGGTGATTTTTTTCTTTTCATAGACCGAACAAAGCAATAAAGATTGATTCAGTACTGTGACTAACACTTTGATTTGCTGCTTTTTGTTTGTTTTATGGTCTGCTTTCTCTTGGATTGCTGCAGATGATGTTTAATGTGGTGTACCCCATGGCTCCAGACCAGAGGAGACACGTCAGTATTAACTCAGCCCGGTGGCTTCCAGAGCCAGGCATGGGATTGGCCTACGGAACCAATAAGGGCGACCTGGTCATCTGCAGGCCAGTGTAAGTAAACACCATCACCCAGTAGACCATCTGTTCCACATGCATATCTTTATTCCTTAGCAAATTTGAATGTCCTTATCAAATCATAAAACCCAGTCAAATACATTTTATTCATTTGCCAAATGTTTCTATCTAAAGTAACTTAAAGTATACTTATTACAGGGACAAAGTGTTATGCCTATGGCAACAATAGCTCCAAAACCTAGTTTTGCTGCCTTGCTGTTTACTGTCTACATAAGCAGCTGCCTTCTAAGGAAGCATCCTAACTAAAATAGAACCTCATAAGTGACCAGTTTCATAGATGGCAACACACAAAGCATTTATTGAACTGTTGTATAAAATGCTTAACTATATCATATAATATGAGACAAAAACTCATACAAGGGCATTTTCCCCAAATATATTGAATTTAAGGGCTATTCTAACTGTATTCTATACGCTACATCATGCAGTGAGTTGTTGCCTTGCTTCATGTTCCTCACCAGTCAACAATATGAATTGTAGGATGACCTTTGTAGGTCTGGGACAGGGTGGGTATGTTAAATGCATTCATTATTTTAACACATAATTTTTGCCATAAGTAATTAATTAAATGAACACGTTAAATCAATAGCCCTACTTAAAATGCATCCTCTCTAGGCAACTGCTATGTTTTGCAAATGATAGTGATAGTTTGGGAATTGTTTCTACTTAACTTTTTGGCTTCCTGCCCAGCTCTTTAACCAGTACGCCACACCACCCAGCAAGAAAAACAAAATAAGTGCCACTGTGAAGCACAGGAGCCATGGAAATGGCAGATAAATCCAAACAGCAGTTTAACAGAGCAATAAAAGCTGCGGTTTTACAACCAGTTATTTCCATAAACGTGTTCCAGAGCCCATGTCAATATTGATTAAAAATTCCAAATTGGTTGATTCATTATCAAGGTGTCATCAGTTCATCTTTAACAATTAAATAGTCAAATGAGTTCCTGATCCCAGATCAGTTTTCAGATGTGGACTATATGAGGACTTTTAATAAATCACTGTTACCTGAAGCCACCTTTCATTAGATTACCTTCTTCATTAGTGGCAGGAAACTCGGGTGTTCAACTGGAAAGAAGCAATTATTGTTTTTTAACAAGGTTACAGGCCACATTACCCCTGCGCCCCATGACTTTTGAAGCTCATCGCTTTCAAGGAATTCTCCCCCAAACTGATGGGTTTATAATCAGATCAAATCCCACGCAGACAGATGGCGTATGTCATAACAATTCCATTGCTGCTTTGCCATTCTGTTGTTCAGTTTTGTAATTTGGTCAAATCTGAGTATTACTGGTTTTAAATGCATAATCCGAGATCTGCAGGTATACTTGATTCTGATTGGCCTGTTCTACAATCAACTATATTTGTTTAATAACTCTATAAACTGTAATAATTTACCGTTGTCTTAGTCAACTGATGTCCTACATAGTATCACAGATCTGGTATCACTCTGCAGTTTTCTACTCTTCACATGATGAAATATGATATTTAATGTCTAATTATTTATTTAGATAATTAGTTATTAGCTGTGTAAAAAGTGGCATAATGCACAGTCATTATAGTAAAATGAATCCCTTCTGGGTTGTCTCATGTAACCAGACCTTCAGACTGATGGCAGAAGTAGTAGCTTTCATTGGCAACCAATCAGTTTGTTTTGCTCATCGACATGTTTAGGGGTGTTAGACAAAGTCCCAAGTCATTTCACTCGGCCATCTTTGAAATGCCTCTCAGTCATCCAAGTGCAGCTCCTATCAAATACATAAAATTCTCAAACCGTTCACTAAGCTTCATATTTGAAAACATCAATGAAATCTGACAACTTATAAATCTTGTCTCTTATGTTCAAATAGCGTTTTAAAAAGCTTGTTTTTCATGCTAGACCACCCAATGCACATGCGCAATCTTGAGTGCGAGTCTGGCAGAGCTTCTAACGGCAGCTGCAGTGACGCAATGACTTTACTAATCAACGATTGGCTTTTTCACTTAGAAGGCTTATTAGCCATATTTGTTGTTGTACTTTCTCCCATTCAGTAAGTAATAGGAGTGCAACGTCCTCCTCTATACAAAGTCTTTGCACTAGTCTCACATAGCCAGACCTTCAGACTGATGCAAGAAGGTCTGGACCCCATCACAGCTTTCATTGGCCATGGACTGCCCAATACGACGTCTGACTGACATGTAAAGCAACCAATCACAGTTTTTGTTCACGCGTCATGTTTAGGGGAGTTGTTAGTCCCTACGTTAACAGATCGGCATGCATCTAATATATTATTCATTCACGAACATTGTGCGAAGTTTACTGCAACAATGGAGCCACGAACTTCACACACTTCTAAAAATCCAGCGTTTAGTTGATCCTGATAAGCGCTCATTGTCATAGTTGTAAACACAACGGCTTTCTTTTTCCATGAGGGGGTTTGGCTTCATGATGGCTTTGTTTCCATTCACTCCGTTAAAGAACACGACACAAACATCTCTTAGAAATCCTGTAGAATTCAACCACTTAGATTATGACTTAGAAACTCTTAAAGTGTTTCTCATTTTGTGTGCCTTATGCATCAGACGTTCAACCAATGGTCTGTAGGCTGAGACTACCTTCAGGGTGATAAATAACCTGAAGTGAAACATACATCACTGTTTACTTAGATGTGTAAACATCAAGATAATGAAGTCTAAAATATCTGTTTTGTTGTCAGTGATTTCCGCAGTGATGGAGACAGTCCGTCGGATCTCAGCTCGGATTCTTTGTTTACTGTCAACAGCAGCAGCCGAACCCGTGGAGTGGAGCGCCCAGGGTCAGAAATGAACTGAATCTGAATTCACAAGTCATAGCTTGTTATATCATAGTCCAGTGTTATTCATGAATCCATTTGTGTTTATTTCTTACAGGACGAGCAGGTCCGGCTGGAGATTTGACCGAGACATGGGCCTTATGAACGCTATTGGCCTGCAGCCGCGTCAGGCCACGCCTTCTGTGACCTCACAGGGGACGCAGACACCAGTGGTGCGACTGCAGAATGCCGAAACCCAGACGGAGAGAGAACTTTCTTCAGCCAGTACTTTCCAGACCGCGCACACATCCAGACACAGTAAGACATTGGCACTAAATGTATTTATTTAAAAACGAATATAAACTAAAACTAATAATGATGATTAAATAATGCTATTTAATCATTTCATTTAAAGAAGTCAAACACCTTTATTAAAGGAACTTTACAGTGATAACAGGAAAATGATGCATTTCGGCTTTTGCTCAGCTGAAATCATTATTGATTCAGTTTTGTTGTAAAGGTCATCAATTATTAAATTAGTTAATTTAATCTATAAAGCAGTTCTGCAAAAAATGATGGCATCGTCCAGCTCAGTTCAGTTCTCATTTAACAACATCAGTACAGTCAGATCAATAATATTGTCGAATATTAAGTGTCCCCAACTAAGCAAGCCAGAGGCAACAGTGGCGAGGAACCCAAACACCATCAGGTGACAGAACGGAGAAAAAAGTCTTGGGAGAAACCAACGAACAAACACGGTGTGATTATGAATCAGGCTGCATCACAAGTCAGAATTCAGATCAGGATCAGTAGCATTCAGATATTCATCCAGTTCCTTTTGCTTGAAGATCGGATTCATCGCGTGGGTATGGAGCCGAAGCTGGCCACAGGGTCTGTGCGGAGGACCTGTCTGGTTCTTGCCGAGGATCTGTGCCGATGGCTGTCATGCCGACGAGGCCTTGACAGGGGATTGTCTAGTACGCACGGCCTCTGCTGACATTCAGGGCTGCGTTTTGGTCGTGTCTAGGTGCAGGTCCACCATCTGGATATGGACCGGATCCGGCTGACTACGGTAACCTCAGGATAAGGATGAGACAGACAGACTAACATTAGCGTAGATGCCATTCTTCTTACGACGTAACAAGTACATTGGGTGTTATAGGAAGTGTTCCTGGTTCCGGTTGACCTTATTTATGCAGCCTAACAATCATTTAACTGATTTGAATAATAGAAATTGATCATGTGTATGCCAGGTTAAGGAGATGCATTTTTAGTCTAGATTTAAACTGACAGAGTGTGTCTGCTTTCCGAACAAGGCTAGGAAGACTATTCCACAATTTGGGTGGTAAATAGGAAAAGGGTCTACCACCTGCAGTTGATTTTGAAATTGTAGGTATTGCAAAGTGGCCAGAATTTTGAGATCGCAATAGACGTGAAGGACTATAATGCGTTAAGAGCTCATGCATAAACATAGCTGTATTTATATACATACATAAAAAATAAACTGCAGTATCTACATATCCAGTGTGGTCTAAAAAAAACAATATTTGTTTTGTTACAGATTATTAAACAATCTCAGAGACATAATTTTCAATATTTTTTTTTTTTTGTATTTTGTTTGTCTGCTTTTTGCTTTCATGACACATGCACCTAAGATTTTAGGTTTTTCTTTTTGTCATAACTGTTCTTTGTATTACTTTTTTAAAATCCTAAAACTTTTATTTTTAATACTTTTATTCACAGCAATATATATTTTTTACTAAAATAAATTATTTTAATACGATTCACTTGATTTTCTTCTGTGACCGTTTTACTGATTCACATTAAAGAATTGAACTTATTGAAATTTTTTCACTAAACTTAATAGTCGCACAATCAACATGTTAATATTATTTCTTAATTTTATATTTCCAGCAAAATAATTTTAAATATTCAATATTTATCTCCCAGCTGTAATGACAGACCCACAAAATAACCTGCAGTGAAGTGTCTTGCTCAAGGCCATAGTGATTCTAACGGATATCTATAACGCTCCAGTTCATTTCTCTGTAACCAGGTTCAGTAATATTGATTATGTCCACTCAGAGCTGCAAAATGTGTTACTCTTGCAGTGGTTCAGATGGCCAGCACCAGCACTGAGAGACACACACACCCAGAGACGACCCACACACTGTTACACACACCGGTTCAGGCATCGGTTTCAGATGGATCGCTGAACCGGACCAACTTGTCCGCCACATATCACGGTAACTGCTTTGTCTCACTCTTTCTCATCCTGTCTCTTCCTCTGTCGTCTGACACAGGTAATGGAGTGAAATTGATTGAACTGACCTCTGTGAGACCTGTGTTGTGTCCTACTGAGGGCTTTACACTGTTATTACTGTTTCAAGTGCTTTATTACCTGCTGTTAGCTGGTCTAATTTAATTTGCATCCTCGTTTTCTCGATATAATGGGCCACAGTGTGCACACATGGAGAGATAATAGATAATTTGCTAAGACCTAATTGTTGTTGGGTTATTTATTTATTTAGGTCAACCAAAACACACACTCTCTCTCTCTCTCTCTCTCTCTCCCTCTATATATATATATATATATATATATATATATATATATATATATATATATATATATATATATATACTTAATATGAAAACCTACTTAATATATTATATAATATAATCCTCGTCATAATTAATTCTGTGTTAATTCATATTAAGTAGGTTTGCTCCAGCTTTCTTTGCCAATGTTATGTATAATATATGCATGCTAATTTTCCATTTTCTGAATTTTTAATGCAGTCTTAGTTTTAACTTTTTTTGCCGTTATCTGATATGCGCATCTCACTATTCTGTCTGGTTTATCTTAGCGGATTCAGCAGCCGAGCCCGGTCCGGGAGAAGATGCGCTGTCTCGGATCCGCCGCCTGATGGCGGAAGGAGGAATGACGGCCGTGGTCCAGCGGGAACGCAGCACTACTATGGCCTCGATGGGTGGCTTTGGAAACAACATCGTGGTCAGCCATCGGATTCACCGTGGCTCGCAGACCTCAGTCAGGTCGACTCAGGTGGGAAACCCGACCGCGGAAACACCTGCTGGACTCACTATCCCGACTCTTTTTCACACTGAACCCTTGGTAGACTCTCTAGAAGCTCCTGGGCCATCAGGGTCCATCGGCGCCCCACTTGCGCCACAGTTTACAACTCGCTCTGAGGTCGTGAGGGTGTCTCCTATGGTTGAGCCAGACTTGTTTGGCGATCATCAAGCTGATGTTGTGCACCACCCATCCCCGAGGGGTTTGAATATGTCCAACCATAGCAACAACAATAACAATGACCATAACAACAGCTACAGTGAAAGCCGGAGCCGAGATTATCCTGACGATCTGTATGGCAGATAGTCTTACGTCTGGTTGTCTTTGAGACAGACATCTCAAAACTGGTCTGCATGGTGCTGGAGCATTTCGTGGTGGACCATTTGTTACAATGACAGAACATAATGTTTGGGGCGGAGCCGCTGAACTTCCCGCCTCAGTTCTGACTCCTCCCACTCTGGCCTTATTTGGGAATGAATGAGTGCCAAGTTTTTCATGCCGTCTCCTTAACTGGGAGGCATCAACCTCATCTTTTCTGTCAAAACAACAGATTCTGGCTTTGGGGAAGCATCATTATTGCACTTGCGTGTTGCACTTAAGTTATAATTTTCTTCCTTTCAAAGGTTGAGTCTGACATTTCATCATTCCATGCGAGAAAGGGAATCATACTTGAATCCTTCCCGTACTGCAGTACGGAATTACACGGTTGTAGTTAACCACCCTTTCAAGCTCCAGGAAAACTCATCAGCCAATCGAAGTGCCAGTTGAGGCTGGGGGCGTGTCCTTACCGATTCCTTTGGATCCCATGGGGTCTGTTGTCTTCAGGACGTTTTGGTTTGAGGAAATGTAAAGCAGACTCTTCACAGCTTAACACTAACTCTCACTCAACATCCTCTAACGGTTTTTGAGTTCAAATTCAGAGATTATGCTTGACGTGATTGGTTTTTTTGTGTTCGATAATGTGATTTCCAGTGCTCGAGTCATCCAGTTGATCAGTGTCTAGAACAACATCTGCTTTGAAGTTCTCAGACTGGAAAGACTTGTGTGCGTGAACGTGTCCCACTAAACTTCCAGATTTTATGATGGTTTTTAATTTGAATTTATTTATCTGTCATTTGAAAAATACACTTTTGAATGCATGTTGTCTGTAATTGTCCATTGGATAGAAGAAGCAGTTCAAGAACTCCTCACGCTGGTTCAGATGTCTCATATCTGCATGTGTGTCCAGTTCCAGAGCTTAAAAACGAGGAGACGGGCTGAAGCTGAATGCGGAAGGCGGGGCTTAAGCAAATTAGCATGTAGGCTGTCTAACGCACATGCACATTAAGTGAAATTTTGGTACGCTGAGCAGTTTTTATTGGGCTTTTATACATTTGTGAGCATTAACTTGCGTGTATGGGTCAGTCGCAAGTCACGATGCATTTGTACGATGCCTACTGATGTGATTTCCCAGAAGTACCTTAAAACTCCGAAACGAAATGCAAGACCATTACAATTCTTGTGCCAGATTGTTATGCTTTAAACGTAACACTTTTAACTGCTGATTGTCAATTCGCCGGTAATTCACCTCGAATCAGCTGATTGGACGAGGATTTCATTCCAGTCTACCAAACGCCACAAGCCTCTTATGATGCATAAGAGACGAATGGCAAGGGATTGCACTTAAGCACCATTTTCTCCTTCCAAACTGCACCGAGAATAATGTTACAGACAATAAACCAGACATATCTCTATCTTAGATCTGGATTATGTACAATAAACACTTGAATAACCCGTAATAGAGCATTTCTTTGGACAACGGACACTTAAGAGAGTGACTGCCCTATATGCGCGCACACTGCTGAGAGTCACTGAGGACGGGCACTGTTTGTATGCGTGTACGTGTGGATGTGTATGTCTGTGAGTGTCCGCCACTGAACCTACAGAGTTTTATTATAAATAAATGTAGCATTGTAAATGTAGAGATGATAAATCCAGAAGAAAAATCCATATTTCGGGGAGGGGTTTGGTATTTTTAATTACATTCTTGCCTTGTGAGTTCTATTGTGCTTGTTTTAGATTCTCGTGTACGATTGGTCAACTCTAGCGATGAGTTGTCAGTGCATTTGCATATGCACAGACCTTTCGTTAACAAGCATTTATAAAATTATTATTTGTGTAAAAGATTCTGTTATTTTAGCTGCTTGGCTTGAATTAGTAGCTTTTTTTGTAAAAAAAAAACGGTCCCCTTTAGGAATGGTTTGTTTTTTTGAAAGTTTGTGGATGTAAGATTCAGTTGGATTGTGGTCTCATAGCAAGCAATGGCAGCTGAGGAACCTCTCAGAAACCCTTTGGTGTTTTTCCATGAGTTCAGTGCCTTGGGGAGTCTTCTCCTTACTGAACCACAAAAGCTGTTCTGATGTGTGACAAAACCAGAATAGCTCCTTCATAAGCCTTTTGAATGTTGAGTGTTTTAGTAATTGGTAGAAATATTGGCAAAACTAAGTCTGGTTGTGTTGGCTGTCATTTTGATTATTTATTTTTCCCTTTTGTGTGAATGACAAATGCAATCCTGGTTTTAAAACGCTTCTATGATAAGAGAGAAGGACCTTTTTACTTTAAACTCCATTTGAGAACATGGTAAATATCTTGTACCATCATTTAAGTACACATCTCATTTTTGACCATATGCACACCTTATTTTTATGAAGTCGCTTTATGCAGGGTTTGTTTTAGACTTTTTGGACAATTCATGTGTTCAGACGAGAATAGCTGACGGCAACCGAAAGTGTGACATTTTTAAAAACTGTAATTGTGTTCTTGTTGGATGTGTGGTTATGTATATGCTCTCACTGCTGGATCGGTACCTTAGCTGAAGTCATGATGGTGGAAAAGACCAGAATTCAACTTCCTCTTCTGCCCAGACAAGAGGGATGTGTTGTTATGACTTACCATAAATGTGTAGTTGGTTCTTTATTTAGTGAAAATGAGGATTAGGTGTTGTAAAAGAATTTCGTGGGACACCAAAGATCCTGTGGTTATGACGATTATGAGAGTTTTAATAAAATGGGAATATGGAAATTAATTCAGTTGTTTTTTATATTTTATTATCAATTATTATTATTTATTAATTACAAAGCAGTGAATCTCATGAAACCTGTTGAGAACCTATCCAGGCCATATTTTTCCCATCATTATTATTTGTTTTAATTTAAAGTTTGTTTGTATCTTGACAATTTTCTCAACAATTAACCACATTTTCCCCCCAAAATAGGCACAATACTATATATATATATATATAAGTATATCTGGACAAGTTATGGTAATAAAAATTTGAGAAAAATGACAAAATAGTAATGAGAATTTGAGAAAAAAGAAATAAAATTCTGCTTGCAATGCTTAAATGAAATTTAAGGCCCTTTCGCACCTATAACGATAACCATATTAGCGTTCACACCAGCGGACGATATCGTTCTGTTTATTCTAAAGCCCTGGGTATACTCTTCTCTTTTTTTTTCTTTCTTTTTTTTAAGTGTATGCTAGCGTATGCGCACAGTCGAATGCACAGTCTTGCAAAGTATACTTTTAATTTGACTCCTACGCATACACAGGCGCATGCGCAATCTCTCACCGCGAGTTACAACCCATGTAAATATATTTGTATTCATGCCAGAGTTGTACAAATGAGGGTACTTTCTAACCTCTTTGCACAATCTGTCATCTATGTAGGCCTCCATTGTTGCTGTAGCTTGCATGTGTTCCCGTCTGTTCTGTTTATGCAAGGTTTCTTCGAGTACCTTATGAATCGACGCCCCCAGTTCATGGTTGCCACCTTGTGGATAAACTAGTTACTGCAAAAAAATTAAATGCGCATTTGCGACCTGGTAACAAAGTACGCACATACTCTTCTGATGACGAAATTCGCGTCACACGCACTTTTCGCTGACCCTCGCATACATGTAAAAAGTGAAGTATACTTTGAGCTTGAGAATGCTCTGCAGCAGCGTTGCCAGATTTTCACAACAAAACCTGCTCAATTGCTACTCAAAACTAGCCCAATCGCATTCCGGTGGGTAAAATCTGTTTTTTGTTGGAGTTCCCCTGGTAAAATTTGCATTATAGGAGATAAATATCATGTTATTTGGGGTCGCTTCAACCCGCGGACATCAAAAACAACCCACGGCAACAGTGTTAAAGTAGCCCACGGGAAAACTGCAGACTTGGCAACACTGCAGTGCACTGCTGTTTTGTCATCAGCCGCTTTAAATGCTCACACACTCTTTAAAGCAGGATGGATTCTGATTGGCTTTCAAGGTTTTTTTATCATTCATCAGCTGTAAAAAATCATTCTCAAAGTGATTCCAACTATATTGTTTCTCTGTGCCGCTATCACTATAATTGTGGTGTGGACTCTGTTATTCTTTTATATTTAAAATGATTTTTAGAACTATACCTTTATCATTATGGTTATTCTTGGTGTGAATGGGCCTTTGCTCAAGTCCCAGCATCCTCATTACAACTATACATTTGTAAATATCTCTAATTTGTTGTAGTATGTGTGATATTTATAACAAAATTGAGAAAAAGGTAATAAAATATAATAGAATTCTAATAAAATTAAAAAAGATGTGCAACAGCTGTGGAGCCGCATAACAGGTCAGGTAATTAGATTCCATCCGTTATGTAACCGCTGCCTTCCTCTTTAGACAACAGGAACTGCATTAAGCATACATGCTTGAAAGAGGCAGCATGAAACAAGGAGGAATTCAGCAGTAATACGATCCTTCCACATTACTTTGATCATCACCTTCCAGTAAATTCAGTGTATCAGTGATACAGCCCTTAGAGGTTGGATAACTTTGTTCCTGGTTATGTGTTCAGAAGGTGAGGATGGGTGTTACTGTTTGAGGAATTAAAAGTCCTCCCAGTCGTTCTCTCATTCAGACCGAGCAGGAGATCATGGAGGCTGGATCTGTCCTTTTGTCAAGGAACTTGGAATGGTTCGTTTTCAACAGTAAGTTTGCTGATGGGATCATGATTGTCTGATTTATATCTTAATTTCTATGTATTAGATGTTTGTATATTAACATTTAAAGAGTATTATATTCTGTCAATAGTGTTCAGTTTCAAGTTGTTTTGCTCATGTCAAGTTAAATGCCTCTATGCAACTTCAAGGTTTATGATTAATCACCATTTTCTTGTCACAGGCTCCTCCACAAGTTCTCCCAGCATGCTCAACAGTAGCATACACAGTCCCTTGCCCGAAGAATCATACTTGATGTCGGGAAGACCACGGCATGCATTCGGGACTGTAGGGGTTGTCATCATCGTACTTATCACTAGCTGCATCAGCCTGCTAACAGTCCTAGGCAACGTCCTGGTTCTGCTTTCAATCAGCGTCAACCGTAATCTCCGAACCATCAACAACTACTTCCTTTTTAGTCTTGCTTGTTCAGACCTTATCGTCGGTGTGTTCTCCATGAATCTCTACATTGTTTACGCCGTAAAGGGATACTGGCCTTTGGGACCACAGATGTGCGACTTGTGGTTGGTTGTGGATTACGTGGTCAGTAACGCCTCGGTGATGAACCTACTTCTGATCTGCTTTGACCGGTACTTCTGCGTCACCCGGCCTCTGAGTTACCCAACCAAACGTACCGCAAGGTGGGCAGGGGTGATGATTGCTGTGGCTTGGTTGCAGTCTCTGCTTCTCTGGGCTCCAGCTATCTTGCTTTGGCAGGCTGGGAGGGACAGTAGCAAGGTCCCGGAGGGACAATGTTACATCCTGCTCCTCGCTAACCCAGCTGTAACCCTGGCAACCACCATCCCAGCGTTCTACATTCCTGTTGTAATAATGATGGTACTGTACACACGGATATCCCTAGCCAGTCAGAGACGGGTTTGTAAGTTGAAGTCTGAATCCGCAAACTTGCTTAAACCATCAAAGACAAGTGGAGGAACACCTACCGAAAACCCTGACCTAGTGAATGACATTAAACCGGATTTGGATCTCGTTAGAACCAAACAACTCTGCAGCATGCCTTCTGTAGAGTTCAGCAAAATTGACTACTCCTTGGATTCAAGCCCTGATGCCTCTGTGGAAGACCGAGAGCTGGATGGCGAAACCTCAAGACCAAAGAGCTCGACAGGGTATACGGAAACTAGCAGGACAATGCAACCTCACCGTTTTCCAAACCACACTACCGTTCAAGTTCAACGGCAAACATCCCATGTCATCTTCAAGAATGCCAGACGGAAGGCTCTGAGAGAGAGGAAGGTGACGAAGACCGTCCTTGCCGTTCTTCTAGCCTTCATCGTCACATGGACACCCTATAGCGTTATGGTTCTGATTGGTACCTTCTGCCGCTGGTGTGTCCCTGAAATTCTTTGGATGGTGGGCTACTTTCTGTGTTACGTCAACAGCACGGTTAATCCGGTATGCTACGCGCTCTGTAACGCCACCTTCAAAAGAACCTTTAAACGACTGTTGATGTGCAAGTTCAAAAATCTGACATTAAAATGAGCCGGACTCAAATCTTCAGTCTCCTATCGAGGAACCAACAGGGGACCTGATTCACTAAAATGTTGTGAAGCAGTTTTACTAGAGCCAAAAGTGAAAATATGTGTTGGTTGAGGTTATTGGTGTTTACCATGTTTCTGATTGCACTCATTACATGCACAACTGTATGATGTATTGTAAAGTTGCTTTTAAGTTGATTGTGAGTGCATTTTTATCTAAACGGTTAAATGTAATTGCGTAAATCAAAGCAACAGTTTACAGAAGACATTGATTCTTTTTTTATGAGTGTGATGCTGGTTTGTAAGAGCCAAAAGTGTAATTGAAGTATTCAGTGTTTATCATGTTGCTGATATTGCATGCATTAAATCGTAAAGCCATTTTAAGTTGTTCGCAAATGTGTTCTTGTATGTCGATATATAAATCAATGCGACAAATTAGAGAAGACCCCCTTTTTTTTTTTTTGGTTGTGGTGGTTTACTAAATCGAAAAGTGAAAATAAACATGTTGGTTGAGTTTTGATATTTATCGTCACTGCAATTGCATTTGTTTTACTACTTGTATGATATATATATAAAGTTTGTAAGATTGTTACTGTTTTACACAATAAATGAGTAAAAAACCTTTGGTTCTCATTCATTTGGTTCTCATTTTGGTTCAAACAAAAACCCAACACATTTGTGTAAATCATGCTTGTGTTTTTATAGAAATTGTGTTGTTTTACTAGAGTTAAAAGTGTTGCACTTTATTTTACAGTACGTGCCCTTTCAATGTACTTATAGTGTACTTACCAAGAAAGTACTGAATAATATAAAGTAACTACATGGGTTAAGATTAGGTTTAGGATCAGGACTAGTACCTAGTTATTACCCAGTTATTATAAAAAGTTACTATAAAAAGTATATAGTATGTACATGCGAAACAGGGCTGTAAATTATAGTTCTACTGCTAAAAGTGAAAATAAAAGTATTTGGTTTGTCATATTAAAATTGCATGTGCCAAATATAGACCTTTTCAGCACTGTGCTCTCTGTTCTTCCAGTTTGTATTTCCACAGCATGAAGGTAAGATCTTACGGATTTATGAATGAACGTCTCATTTTAAAACCTTTCTGGTTTACAGACATTCACTTCAAACATTACAATAACTTTTGTTAACTCCACAATAAGTAAATCCACCAATTACTCTTCAACAGCGATGCCATAGGAATATACAGATCTACCACAAAAATGGAAGTTCAAACATAAAATTCTAAAGATGGCTGCGCGCTTGCTTCTCTGGCGCACAAGGACTGTATATTTTACATCATAAAGTAATTCCTAAGTTGGTCAGCCTTGAACAAATGCATAAAAACTTTTGAAAAGGCACAGTTTTTAAAAAGGCACCAGAAAGTATTATTGAAAATACACTTTCATTTATTCACAACCTGTAGAAGTAATCAGTTAGTGTTGTAAATTTGATTGTACATCCATCAAATCTAAAAACATAAACATTTATAAACATAGATACTTTATATAGGCCGTTACTTCCAGGAGCTGTGTTCGTTTAAGCATTATAACGTACAGAAATCGTCTTCAATTCGATTTGTTGTAATTTACAAATACTTCCTTTTAGGGGCATAATTAGGGTCTTACCAGTTTTTCTCTTTAGTAAAGACAATTTGTTAGACAACAGATTTGCTGCGGCCTATTTTATACATGCAAAGTCAATTACAATTAAAAATTCGCTACAGAGATCAAATTACAACAGCATAGACACATACATTGACTAATTACAAAACAAAGAAAGTGGAAATAAAAACAATAGGTAGGGCTACAGTTTTTTTCCTCAGCATTCAACTTTTGGAGGATTTTGGGAGTGTCACACAGGAATGTACCACTGAGTGGGCAATGGGGCGGTTGGGGTGGTCTTCAAGTTAGTTTTCCTTCCCTTTTCCTTTCTTCTTCTCACCTCCCTTGGGTTTAGGGGTCTTTGGGGTGCAAGGTTTGGACACTTTAATGGTGGTCTGGCATTCGGCGTTGAACAGCGCCTTCTTCAATGTCCCAGACCTGCTTCTGGTTCCCGTAGTAGTGTCACATTCGGCCCAACGACCAAACTTGTACTTGCAGTCAGCTTAAGACAAAGAACAAACTAGACTGAATGGCCTGTCTAAATGTATTTATGTTTCATTCATATCCAGACATGTAAAACTTCTTACCGCCAAAGTCTTTCTTCCAGTTGCATGGGACTTTGCACTTGGTTTTCTTTGTCTGTTCGTTGCAGGTCGCCTCTCGAATGCCAGCTCCGCAGTCGCCACTGTTGGGCACACATTTCCCATACTGCCATTCACTGCACTCAACATCTGCTTTGGGCTCTTTGCCCTTTTCTGTCGCAAAATAGAGAATGATTATTAATGCTGTCACACAAGAAGAATGTGCATTGTATCATTTTGTAAAAGATAAGAACCTTTTTTCTTCATACTGGCTTCTACGGTGATCATCAACACCACCAGCAGCACAAGCGCTATAGAGAATAAACTCCGCATTCTGTGAAGAAATACAGCGGACATTAAGTACATACACAATATTAAGTAGTAAGACATTAAGTAGATGCACAGTGTGAAGCAGACTTGAAATCTTATGTATAGATTGTTTTAGTATTATTTATATACTATTATAGTATTTGTTGATGTTTTTAGTTGCTAACATTTACAGGACAAGGATGAACTAAAAACGGAAAAGTTTTTCATTTGCATTTTTTTTAAAACTGTCGCGTACAATGTTGTCAAAACCATCCCCGTTTACACGGATCTAAAAACACTGTATTATGCAAGCCTGGCCAGTAGTTGGCGATGTCACTTTTGCTGCGTTCGAAATCGCATACTACATTTGAATTTGAATTTACTTCGCGACTGTTAAAAAAGTACATTCTTGATAGTATGAGTGTAGTGCAAATAAAAATTTGGACGTACTACCAAAGACTATAGAATAACACAAGACGCGTCACTCGTATTGTTTTGAAAGGGAGAAAGTGCAACGCACAATATGGTGGAATAAGTCCCGCCTTCTGAATAAGAGCCAATTGCCGATTGGTAAAGTCATCGCGTCACTGCAGCGGCCATTAGAAGCTCTGGTTCCTATAGCAGTGTTGCCAAGTCTGCGGTTTTCCCGTGGAATTGGGCTACTTTTACACTGTTGCTGTGGGTTGTTTTTCATGTCCGCGGGTTGAATCAACCCAAAATAACGCAATATTTATTCCCTGGAACGCGATTTTTACCATGGGACCCCCCTTGAAATGCGATTGGGCTAGTTTTGAGGAGCAGTTGGACGGGTTTTGTTGTGAAAACCTGGCAACCCTATCCTATAGAAACAGTCAGAAATGGTGTGAAATGACTTCCTATAGAGACGCGTACTTAGCAACATTAGCTTGATCCAGCCTAAAAAAATATTGTTTTTTTTGTCATGATTTGAGCGTTTAGAAATAAAATTTATGAGACAGTTGTTGTCAGATTTCATTGGTGATTTCAAATATGAAATTTAATCGAAAGCTTGGCTTAATCGAAAGGAGCTGCACTTGCATGCCCGAGAGGCGTTTCAAAGATGGCCGCCGAGTGAAATGACTTGTCTTAAAGGGACAGTTCACCCAAAAATGAAAATTTGATGTTTATCTGCTTACCCCCAGGGTATCCAACATGTAGGTGACTTTGTTACTTCGGTAGAACACAAATGATGATTTTTAACTCCAACCATTGCCGTCTGTCAATCGTATAATGCATGGCAATGGGAACAAAATCTATGAGAGTAAAAAAAACACTCGCACAGACAAATCCAAATTAAACCCTGCGGCTCGTGACGACACAATGATGTCCTAAGACACGAAACGATCAGTTTGTGTGAGAAACCAAACAGTATTTATATCATTTTTTACCTCTAAAACACCACTATGTCCAACTGACCTCCATATCCGGTTAGCGAGGTCTGAACGCGCTCTGACAACGGCAGTAGAAAAAAATGATAGAGGTAAAAAATGATATAAATACTGTTCGGTTTCTCGCACAAACAGATCGTTTTGTGTCTTAGGACATCAATGTGTCGTCACGAGCCGCAGGGTTTAATTTGGATTTGTCTGTGCGTGTTTTTTTTACTCTCATAGATTTTGTTACCATTGCCATGCATTATACGATTGACAGACGGCAACGGTCGGAGTTAAAAATCATCATTTGTGTTCTACTGAAGAAACAAAGTCACCTACATCTTGGATGCCCTGGGGGTAAGCAGATAAACATCAAATTTTCATTTTTGGGTGAACTATCCCTTTAAAGGAACTTTGGTACTACATCCGCCATGTTGTTTAATGTCACATGTCCTACCAGCGTCAGTTGCGTCGCTTCACTGCATTTCATAAATCCTCTCCCGTGGTCTCAAGTGATAAAAGTGTCCATCGAACGCGCACTTAAGAAACTCAGCGGAAGTAGTCGGTCATTCAGAGACTTTCAGGTGTATTTATGCTAAAAAATAGCCCCAAAACATTAATATCTGATATATTAATTATCTTTTGATATATTAATTATCTTTTATTTCCAAGGTCCTCTAAAAACATCAAAACACACTAAATCAGATAATTACACATGAGATATTAATGTTTTTGTTTGAACTATCTGAATTAAATACATTGTGTACACAATGTTCTAAAAGAGACTCTATATTTTCCTCTATTCTTGCAGGAAAAAAGCACACAGCACTTCTCCTTTTCATTCTTTTCCTGCCTCCATTAAAACAGGCTCCTTTCAAGGCGCAGCCCGCGGCACGGCTCCATTCTTCAGTCACTCATAAATGTGAAGGGCTCCTCGGGGTCGGACTTTTGTGCGAGGAGAAACAGCGGTCGGCAGGGGTCCCCCGCTTCCCCTCCCCTCCCCTCCTCAGCCTCCGAGGGGAGAGAGGCCAAGTACTCAAAGACCTTCAGCTGGGCCTTAGAGGAGCCTGATTCACTGGCTCCGAACAAAGCAGGATCTCGCCCGTTTTGCTTCCCTCTCTGAAAGAGCCCGAACACAGATCCCATGCTGTGTCTTGAGGAGGGGGTGGTGGGCCTCCCCTCGTCTCCTTTGAAAATAAGCCTATTTGCATCGGAGGACAAACCCCGCTCTGTTGATGGGAGAAGGGACGTGTGATGCTGCCTTTGATAAATGCAGAACTGGACATTTTGAAAACTTCCTCAAGGAGCACAAAGTTCAACCGCATCTGGAGCTTTCCGTTCCGTCAGAATTGAATTGCGGGGCCGTGTCCGTTTGGTTCTGATTTGGAGAAGTGGGTCAGCAGTTGCTGGCAGCTGGTGCTCTTGGCACTTCACAGTGCATCATTTTCTCTGACAGTATTAAAGAGCCCTTGCGCACGAAAACAAAAACTCCCACGAATCTATTACAGCATGAAAGCAACTATTTAAAGAGACATCCGCCATTAAATCAACTACAATAAACTGCGATAGTGTCGCTGTCAGTTAAACCTAATATCGACGCTATTATTGTAAACTCAGGAAATATGCTCATATTAAACACAAATCAGACATTTTATGGTTTAAAATCGGTCTTAAAATGAAACGCGTTTTTATTATGATGCGGTCCGCCTTTTTTTTCATATATCATGTCACATCATAAATACGCCAACACATTTTTTATTAAAAATATCAATGCTGCACATAAAGTCGCAGATACAAATAACACTAAATAAATACATAGCGATAATAGAAGCATATACACAAAAAAATCCGATCCCTGTCAATAGCAGATAGTTGCATTATTTATCACACACTAGTAAGCTATTATTCAAACGCGCAGCGTCGTGAAACATCTACTGCTGGTTAATATTAACAGTTGTCGGGTTATGATGATGATGATGATGATGTACTTGCCTTATTGCTGTGAATATGATGCTGTGCAGTGAGCGTGTGTCAGTGTTCAGCTCTCTCTATGATCTCTGCTGCTCTTTGTGTTTCTCCGAACTAGTTTGAGCTGGTCGCATAGCTGTGCTCTCTCTCTCTCTCTCTCTCTCTCTCTCTCTCTCTCTCTCTCTCTCTCTCTCCACGTGATCTATCTATATATCTATCTAAATTGTATTCATTCCCAGAGGAAATCTATCCTGTTGCAGCTTCTTGTTATTATTGTGAAATGTACTAGTGTAAATTTCTTTTTCTTTTTTACTGCTAATTTACTAGTAATTTCTGAGTGTAAATTGCTTCAAGGTAAACAAACCAACTTACACCATTTTTTTTCAGTAACACTTTACAATAAGGTTTCATTAGTGAACATTAGTTAACAAACTAAGAATTTGCTGCTTGTTCAAATTGCTTAATTAAAATGAGCTAAACTTAAAGCAACACAATTGCTATACATTTTGCCCTAACTTAATTTGATTGTGTTCAGTTCACTTAAATATATGTAAAATTGAAGTTATTCCATTTGTGTTGGGATTACATTAAAGGTGGAAATGACATACAGTGAGTCTCAAACACCATTGTTTCCTCCTTCATATGTAAATTTGATTTGTGCAAAAGACCTCTGAAGAACAGGCGAATCTCAACATAACAACAGTCGGGATCATTAATATGTATGCCCCCAAATTTTGCATATGCCAGCCCATGTTCAAGGCATTAGACAAGGCAGTATTAACGTCTGGAGCTGCACAGCTGAATCAACAGACTAGGTAAGCAAGCAAGAACAATAGCAAAAAATTGCAGATGGAGCAATAATAACTGACATGATATCATGATATTTTTAGTGATATTTGTAAATTGACTTTTTCGTTAGCATGTTGCTAATGTACTGTTAAATGTGGTTAAAGTTACCATTGTTTCTTACTGTATTCACGGAGACCAGAGCCATGTCGTTATTTTCATTTTTAAACACTTGCAGTCTGTATAATTCATAAACACAACTTCATTCTTTATAAATCTCTCCAACAGTGTGTAATGTTAGCTTTAGCCCCGTTAGACACGAAGCACAGCCTCAAACTCATTCAGAATCAAATGTAAACATCCAAATAAATACTATACTCACATGATCTGATATGCTGCATGATGAACACTTTGTAAAGATCCATTTTGAGGGTTATATTAGCTGTGTGAACTTTGTTTATGCAATGTATTATAGAGTTGCGAGCTTGGGGGCGGGGAGCGCGAGCATTTAAAGGGGACACGCGCTGAATCGGCGCATTTTTAATTATGCCCCACAATAGGCAGATAAAAAATTGAATAATAAAAAAATCCATGGGGTATTTTGAGCTGAAACTTCACAGACACATTCAGGGGACACCTTAGACTTATATTACATCTTGTGAAAAAGGGTTCTAGGGCACCTTTAATTATTTGTGTTGAATGAACTGATACTGGGCGGGGCTTGTTAGTTCCCAGCATGCTTTGCACATGGCTAAATCAAGAGAAAGTAAATGTTGAAATTGAAATTTTTTTTGAAACCGGGTCCCAGAGTGGATAAATCTGAAAACGACGGCCTTTGCGTTTTCGTGTGTACAGCCAATCCGTATATTTTGTGAAACGATGATGTCATCACCCCACGTGTCGACCCCAGTCAGTCACCGCTAACAGCACAAAACAGCAACAACAACAACAATAGCGTATTACATGCTTGTGTTCGTGCTGCAGAAGCTTCCGAGCCTAAAGCTTTATTAAAATAAAGCTTTATTTTGAAGCTTTACTAAAGTTTGAATACAGCGTGCAATGTTTATGCGCATGCTCCAAGTCTTATCCTTTGTTAGTGTATCTCTATTGCAGAATTACAGTGCCATATACTGATCTGGCATGTATACCACATCTTTTTGAGTCGTTTCAGTGGTTTCGTGTGTACGCAGATATTTCTTGATTCAAAAAAAGATCGGATAGGGAAAGCTCTGGCTTCGTGGGGATGTAGCCTAAGTGTTATTTTATGTATTTTGAGGAAGATGTACTTGATAGTGTGTAATAGTCTTTAATGTTCAATTATGTTGGAATTATATAATTTAGTTGTGTGGCACTAAAATATATGAAATTAATTTGCATGAATGAATATATGAAATTGAATGCCTGAATCATGTCAGGGAGCCATATAAAATTCACTTTGAGACTACTTAATTGGGTCACTTAAAATGACTTCATTCCATGATGTTGAAGTTACATGAACAAATTATGTTTGTTTAGCTTAATTGATTCATGTGAGACCAATGTACAAAATTAAATCATGTAAATCCAACAAACTTTTTTTTTTTTTCAGTTTATATAGCATTTATTAAACTTGGGTAATGTTGATTTCAACATTTACTAAAACAGTTTTAAAATACAAATTTGTATTTGTTGACATTAGTTAACATGACCAAACAATGAACAACTGTATTTTGTTAACAATGATTAAATATTACAAATGTACTGCTCATTGTTAGTTCATGTTAGTAACTAATATTAATAGATGAGACTTTATTGTAAAGTGTTACCATTTTATTGTCCTTTTCAGGCCAAAATTAATTGATTTACCATCATTTTGAGTGTGTGCTATATAGATTTAAATCTATTTCATCTAGTGTATTTAATCTAATACCTTTGTAATTTTTTTTCTATTTTTAATTATTTTAATTTCATTATTTGTCTATTCTCTCCTTGTGTGGGGTTTTAAGCACTTTGAAATACCATTGTGTATGAAATGGGCTATATAAATAAACCTGTCTCTCTGTATATATAACATATGATTTCTCCAATGATTTTGTTCTTTGACTTAACACACTATCTCCCAAATTTAAAACAAGCAGAGGTTGTACTGAGGTTAAACTGATTTGCGTCCTTTCCCTACTCCAGAAATGGAGCTGGAGCAGGAGAGAAAACAATAACCTTATCTCCGAAATGATAAATGAGTCACAAATGTCAACACATCCATCATTGCCGGTAACTCATCCAGACATAAAGACCCTCCTAGGGAGAGACACAGTTCAACATTATACACTGTTTACCACCCGCCGCTCCAACCCCTGAAAAGATGCCATTGCTGTGCGATAACAGAACGAGAGAGTAATGAGGATGACGGATGTGTATTCACCAACACACTCAGACTCCCTATGTAAATATTCTCAGTCAATTATACCCTATAATAAAAGTACATTCAGTAAATACACAAACTTGTTTTTAAAGACTTTATTTATTCCCTTCCACCCCCCCAAATAGACAATAACAAACCAGCCCCAGAACAAATATATGACTATTCCTCTTATCTACTCATAAATAAAGCATTATCTAAGTTCATATCACATACAAATTAATGTTGGAACAGATCACTCACACATTTTTAAAATGTTTGACAGATTATATACATGTATCATCTATTTTGAATTGCATAGCAACTCACACAAAGCACTGACAAAATACATATTCTATCATAATGACATCTCACCACAAACACACTATGGCAATGCTGACAACTTCTAGTTGTCAAATGGCTGCTTTGTAAAAAGACCAGCTTTCCTGCCTCTGTTATTATTCAAGCATTTAGTCAATTTTACATGTACATAAAGTGACCCGGTTTAATACACAGAAATTTAAACGTCATAACCGCAGACGATGACATAAATATACATAAACCCACGACAACTCATATTTAGTTTCCTCCATTCGTCACTGAAAATGTGATTTATCTCTCAGGATTAAGCTTTAAAACTATGTTTCTGTGTAGCTAACATGCTCAATTTGGCTGGAAACCAAAACTAACAAGTTCAAGTTGCTGCATGACTTTATAACTTCTGTGAAGAACCTAAAATCACACTGGTGAAGTATAGTCAGTGTATGCAATCTAAGCTAAAAGATATAATCCCATTCCTGAAAGATCTTCATTCATTTAGGCGTACATTTATGGTCATAAAATGACCAAAGGCAAATCTATATACTAACAAATGATTACGATTTATAATATATATGGAGAATACAGAATTGATTTAATGCTATCTAAAGAAGTAATTAATGGAATGTTTTTAGGAAATTCAAGCATTTACCACAAAGAGAGAAACTGGCCGTAAGCAACAGCTGAGGAAGCATTCTTAAACGCAGGAGGCTATGAAAACAACGTCTATCTCGAATCGGAACAAACATGTGTGAAGTGGAAGCCAAGCTAAAGGAAGTTTCCAGTGGACTACGGTCACATAAAATCTGTAATCAGAAGCAGCAAAAACCTCTCCAGTTAATCTCACATGAGGTTTATCTGGTTTTCTTTATAGTAGTTTAGTAAAAGCCACTTTTATACATGGTACTTCAGCCCTGAAATTCCCAAAATGTTGCACATTGTGTCTTAAGGAGCAGAGCGGTGCAGATTTGTGCGGTCCGAAAGCTGGACGCGACGTAGCAAACTCATGCATTCTGAAACATGACACGAACACTGTCTTTTTGGCATTACAATCGATACAGAGAGCGAACAAACTAATTTCCGCACACATGCTGCCTCATAGCGTCGCTAAACCGGCCACGGGAGAGACGAGATAAGCCTCTGTGGTTTGGTGGCGGGTGGAGGTCGGTCACACGGCCGTCTCATGGTCATCCCTCTGGATCATCTGGTGGTGCTGTCGGTTTTCCAAGTACTCGGCCAACTCGAAGTCTTGAGCTCTCTCCGCGTACATCTTTGGAGTTTCACCCTGCAGGATGAAGGAAAGAATTTAAATTCTTTTAAATTTTAATTACTCTCTTTTTTATTTTTGTTTATACAGATGTTTGCTGGGATGATGGATGGACAAGTGGATGGATGGTTAAATAAATGGATGGACGGATGAATGGATAAATGGATGGATGGATGGATGGACGGATAAATGGATGGACAGATGGATGGATCAATAGATGGATGGAAAAATATATGGATTGTAAATGGATGGATAAATGGATGGACAGATGAATAATGGATGGATGGATGGATAAATGGATGGATGATAAATAGATGGATGAATGGATTAATGGATGGATGGATGAATAAATGATGGACAGATGAATGGATGGATGGATGATAAATGGATGGTTAATGGATGGATGGAAAAATGGATGGATGGATGGATGGATAAATGATGGATGATAAATAGATAGATGAATGGATTAATGGATGGATGAATAAATGGATGAATGATAAATGGATGGATGGATGGATGGATAATTGGATGGATGAATAAATGGATGAATAAATGGATGGATGATAAATGAATGGATGGATAATTGGATGGATGAATAAATGGATTAATGGATGGATGGATGGATTAATGGATGGACAGATGAATAAATGGATGGACAGATGAATGAATGGATGGATGGATGGATGGATGGATAAATGGATGGACAGATGGATGGATGAATAAATGAATGGATAAATATATGGATTATAAATGGATGGATAAATGGATGGACAGATGAATAGATGGATCGATGGATGAATGGATGGATAAATGGATGGATGAATGGATGGATGGATGGATAAATATATGGATTATAAATGGATGGATAAATGGATGGACAGATGAATGAATAGATGGATGGATGGATGGATGGATGGATGGATGGATGGATGGATGGATGATAAATGGATGGATGGATGGATAAATATATGGATGATAAATGGATGGACAGATGAATGAATGGATGGATGGATGGATGGATAAATGGATGATAAATGGATGGATAAATGGATGGACAGATGAATGAATGGATGGATGATAAATGGATAGATAAATGGATGATGGATAATTGGATGGACGATGGATGGATGGATGGATGAATGAATAAATTGATGGATGGATGGATAATTAACATCTACTATAATATAATAACAGTTTTGCATTTATAGAGAAATAAAACAAATAAGCACAATTATGAATGATAATGCATGATTTAATTTATTATTTCTGGTAAAAATAAATAACTAAAACCTACTATAATATAATAAAGACATTTCTTTATTTAATCAAATTCTTTTCTTATTTCTGCCAGCTTTCGTCGCCTCTGTCATCAGTTATTGATCTGACCGCACGGACACTACTGGATGATGACATCACTGTTTTCTGCTTTATAGATGAAATGAACTCATTTAATATTTGATTAACTGAATCAACACTGAACGATGAGCTGCTGTACAGCTGAAATCAATCTATCATTTTCCTCTTTTCACTGTAAAGCTGTTTTGAAACACATCTTTGCTGGTATATTTACTTTAATATAATGACAATTTTGCAATTATAGATAAAACAAAAACAATAATGTATTTACTGTGTTTTTTCTAATAATTCTGAGGCATGCGGTTCTCACCTGCAGATCTGTCTTCATGAGGGACGCGCCGGCCTCCACCAGATAACAGCAGATCGTTCTCTGGCACAACGCAGCTGCCTTATGCAGGGCCGTCTCCCCTCTGAGTCCAAACACAAAGAATGTGAATATTATGATGCCGACTTTGGTTGTTTCAAATCAAAACTTGCTTTTGGTAGTGAACTTTATTCCTTTCACCACAAATTAAATCAAGTAAAAGATGCCACTACTTACGTTGATTTCTCCGTCACATCCAGGATGGAGGCGTGAGCTGTTCCCCAAAAACAAAGACAATTAGAAAGGTGACGAAGTCAGAGTCAAAGAACGAAGTACAACCAACTCACCATTATCAGTGATATACTTCACAATACTTTTGCTGCCTACAACGACCCCGTGATGGAGGAGGGTGCAGCCGAGACGGTCCTGGACCAAGAGATTCGCCCCGTCTTTGTGCATCTGAACCAGCTGAGAACATCAGCGAGCAGAGAAACAGTCCATCAGCTCTGGCAGTGCAGCGCACTAATCTGTGATATTGCTTGAATGGGTTCTTTTATGAATACCTTTTCAATGTTGTCAGACTTCACGGCATCAAAGAGCAAATTTATTGATTCTGAAAGATATGGGGAAAAATATAAGCAATTTTATTACTAAATGTACTAATCTAGTAAATGTACTGATCTAGTAAATCATAGAAAATGTATGAATATATAATATATTATATATTATAAATCGTAATATATATTATAATTTTATTAATATATAATAATTGTGTAGTTTATTATATTAATAGTACAATTTTTGTAATAAATCAAATTATATTATATATAGAAGTTGTAATTCTAGAAAATGGATGAATATGTGTTTATATATATATATATATATATTACTATTATACTATTAATAATAATATTTTTTTCTAATAAATAAAATTATATTATACTATATTATATATATTGTAATTTTAGAAAATGGATTAATTGTATTAATAATATATATATATATATATATATATATATATATATAATTCTAGATGTAATATATATAGAATTATATTTTATAATATATTTTATATTTTTATAGTAAAAATTATATTTGGATATTTGTAAAAGTGTATTGTATCATTAATTTTTTATAATAAATAAATACAATTACACACACACACATATATATATATATATATATATATATATATATATATATATATATATATATATATATAACAAATAAAATTAAAATTATATATGTATTTAGAATTATATGTTTATATATAATTATATATATACATAACTTTAATTTTATTTATAAAAGTGTATTGTATCAAAAAACTTTTTTCTAATAAATAAATAAAATTACATATTATATATATTATATATATATATATTATATAATTATATTACAATTATATATACAAATATATTTTATAATATACTTTTATATTTTTATTTTTATAGTAAAAATTATATATTATATAATATATATAAATTATATAATTACATATTATATAATGTGTAATATTATATTATATACATATTATATAATTTATATATATAAAATTTTATTTGTAAAATGTATTGTATCAAAAATATTTTTTTTCTAATAAACAAATAAAACTAAATATACACACACACACACACAACATCTTAATTTTAATTCTATATAGGTATGTACCTTGATCACTGTCATTCCAGGCAGAATCTAACCTGTGAAATTAAAACTGAATATTAATACCACGATTCATGAACAAAGCCAACTACATTTGTGTCTCATCAGCGATAATGCTGAAATATTGTATGTACCTTGGCACATTCTCTGAGTCCTCGTCAAGTGTGTTTGAACGACTCATAGTCTTAATTTTTGCTCCCCTCCTTCAAGATGAAAGACATTGTGCAAAAACAAGCTTATGTAAGATATTCATTTAAAAATGGATATCTTCTGCCCTCTCACTAACACAAAATGGCAATGCAGACTATGAATATGGCAGTCCTTCAGTACCATAGTATACATATCAAAGTATTATTGGTATTATTGTACCGCCACAGTACTTTTCTGTAAGGACTGGGCATTAGAGAGTCTCAATGAAGCACATGGAATCATGAGATGGATAACTTTCTTAGCTTAGCAACAATGTTTGCTATAGAAAGAACAAGGCATAATAGAATCGTGTCCAAACAATCAAAACTTGAGGCATGAGGGTGTGAATTAAACCGCAAAGCCCTCGGTTCGAGCTGTACCTGCACAGGCCTGGCTTTGTGGGGGAATCTGGATCGCTTTGCATGTGCGGGTCACTATCCGGGCTCACGCTTTCCATTTGGCCTTCAGCATGCGTCTGATGAACCCTGCGAGAGCATGATGGGATGGACAGACAACAGAAAGGACGATGACCCGGTGTTGATGTGTTTACAACGCTGTCCTCCCGCGTGGGGGGCGGGGAAAATCATTGTTTGTGAGATGTGTATAATTTACTGTAACAAAACAACCTCTACAATGAGGTCTGACAGATGGGATGTGTTTTTTCAGTGATCTGCTGTGTGTCAGGCAGGGGGAGGGTGAATGTAAACACAGATAAATGAGTGTTTAATAGCAGGGGCCTTTATGAGGGGCTGTTCTGTCCTGGATGGACTCACATTTTAGTAACACACAGATTTGTGCATGCTCACAGTAGACTTTGGCACAAAACGTCACTGTCTCTCACTCTCTCCGTCTCGCCATCAGATGTGCACGCAAATACACAGACAAAAAGACTTCCCCTGAGGGAATAGATTCAAGCTGAAGAGCAACTGTCATTTTTCGCTTTCAAACAGGAAGGAACGAGTTTGGTTCAGTTTAGTGTTACACATTTACTGCACACACAAGCTTTTCTATATATTTATGTATTTAGGACATATCCTAAGTATTTATGTATTAAAACGTACTGCTCTAACATTTTTCTCAGATTGTTATACTAATATTATTTTATACATCTAAAAATATTTAATAAAATAGATATAATAAAGTATATTTTAATGTTTAAATAATTAAAAATAATATATATTTAGTAATAATATATGAATAATATGTAATAATAATATGAACATATGTTTTCATATAAATAAATGAATAAACAATTTAGAAATATAGATAGATATTAGAAAAATTGTATTATTAATAAAATAAACTGTTACAAATATAATTATTATCATAAACATATAATTATCAGATATATTCCATTATATAATGTCAGTTATTCTAATTGTTATACTGATATTATTTTATATATAAAATAATATAAAACAATATAATAAAATATATTTTAAAGTTTAAACATTTAAAATAATTTATTATATATTTTATTATTTATAATAGTTTACTGTAGTATATTAACATGATTGCCTATATTAAAAATATATATTGTATATATATATATATATATATATATAAAATTGATTAGAAAATTATATTATTAATACAATAAACTATTACAAATATACAAACATAATTCAATCAAATATATTCAGTTATATAATGTCAGTTCAAAGATTTAATTAAATTGTTATGCAAAAAATATTTTATACATGTATTTGTATAATATATGTATAATATATTTAATATTTAAAATATATATATATATATATAATTTAATAAAATAAAACATTAATAAAAAAAATCTAATAAATAAATATTATCTATGTATATTAAAATAAATAAATTAAAATGTATTATTAATTATATTTTAATGTCAAATTAATGTCTCAGACATTTAAACCCCACTATATGTTATATTACTGTATATTATTGTTGTTGGGAACTTCCTACACTTACAAGAAAATATTGTGATAAGACCATATAATAATACCATGGTACCTCTGGTACTTTTTTGTAAATGCGATCACATCTGTTATTCATAATATAATTATAATTATTATGGAATCAGGCTAAATCTACAACACTTTTTGGCAAAATTAATAAGAAATTAATCTTAAGACATTTTTTTAGTTCCTTAATGAAGATTTACTTGTCTCCACAAGGAGTTTTGTGAGCTTTTGCTGTTCTTCTGGGGACATTTTCAGAAATTTCATGCCCACGGGCGAAGAAAAACCTGCCTACGCATGTACTGTGTTAGTCTACAGTGTTAAAACGAACTGTCAAAGTAAAAAGCGACATAAAATTGCACCTTGAGGCAGTGTGAAAGTTGATCCAGTTTAACCACACATTTTGTCATCTGAAGTGACTCGTTTCAATCTACCTGCACAGAGGAGAAGGCCCTGGAGAGCAGGCAGGAAAAGCAAACTGGTCTGTGCTATTGGAACATCCCCCAACAGTTTCCATCGCCCCCGGCATTCCGGGCGACGTGCCCACCGTCTCCTTGGTGACCAGCTCCGGGTCCAAGATGAAAAGCTCATCCTGGGAGATCTCCGTCACATAGTTTAGATGCTCCTGCAGAGATATGCAATGCTGTAGGGTAAAAAGGCACAGTGTGATATGTAACACAGATGTAAAACTTCAAAGTTCCCTTTTGTAGGTACCTGACCGCGGTCTATTCTGTAGAAACGGTCTGCAGTCGTAGCTGTAATCAAACCAAAGAGGGAAAATGTGATTATGGGGTATGCAAGCA
>VTFQ01000015.1:27083476-27120976 GCA_036281575.1 Ancherythroculter nigrocauda
AATTTGGCTTAGATCACTCAAAAATTAAAGTTTAAATATGGATATTTTTCTTATTGAAACGCATCGCTTCATTTCAGAAGGTCTTTATTAACCCTCTGGAGCCATGTGGATTACTTTTATGCAGGACGGATGTGCTTTTTTGGGCTTCAAAATATTGGTTACTATTCACTCCCATTATAAAGCTTGGAAATTTTAAATACAACTCTGTGTTTGACTGAAAGAAGATAGTGGTATACACCTAGGATGGCTTGAGGGTGAGTAAATCATGGGATAATTTTCATTTTTGGGTGAACTATCCCTTTAATCGAGTCAGTTTCAAGTACTTGGGTCATATTACATAAAAAGTGTATATAGAAATAAACTCAACTCACCACGACCCTAATGTGTTTGGACAGATCTTTGGAGCTGCCCATTAGGAAGTCTGAGAAGGCTGTCTGCAGAGGAGCGCATGTATTTGAACACATACATTACACAAAGAATAACATAAAATATCCACATGAATATATCTTTAATAGACAGAAACACTCACCCCTGCATAAAACATCTTATTGCGAAGCCGACTGTTGAACCGTTCTGGTTTAGCCTCTGAGAAAACACAACAACATCTGTTTGAATCCTTTCACAAACCACTGATTTTATTTATGCAAACTTTGATTTTATAAACCATATTCAAATTATACAAATAAGCGGACACACCTCGGGATTCGTGAAACTCCAGTGTCACGTGTGCATCAAATCCGAGGCTGAAATAATTGTTGAAGACGTCAATGGGAAGCTGAAATAGACATGGAGTAGTCATTAGCTCTACCTTACCATTTATTTTAACACAAAAACTCGAATTGTTGTGGAGAAGCTGGAAGGATGGTGTTCTTCTGCTATAGCTTAGCGCCCTCTACTGGTGTTAGCTGACCTTGTCGGTCTGGTGTTCATCTCTCTCCTCCTCACTGGCCTCTAAATTGGGTTCCACGCTTAGGTTCCATCGGTCCAGCTGGACAATGTTGCCGTCTTCGACATGGGACAAGATCTTTGTCACTGGTTCGTCTGTGTAGCCCTGGAAGTCAACAAATACACACATTTTCAGAAAACAATGAGAAGCTTCACAGATAGTGGGGTCATTTTCTCTTGCTCTGCCACTTTAAGAATTTGTCAGTATTAACAGGTTTGTGTCATTAACAAAATGACATGTGTTTAACCTGAAGTAACGTTAGATACTGTTTATACTTGTAGTTATTCGCACACTGAGGTGCAAATAGTCACTACAAGTAAGTGTAAACAGTATCTAACATTATTTGAACTATGCAAGTAGTATTTACTGCTATTTGTACTTAGTGTAAACAGCAACCTCTTCCTTTTTAGGTTTGGTTCTCAAACCCTTGTGCGATTCAAATATATTTCTCACACCTCTTTTCAGTGCTGCAACAGTCTAGTAATTGAGATCCAAAAAACAAATGACCAGAAACATCCTTTTTGACTGTGAATTATTTTTTTTTTAATGATTCAGAAGACGAGTCTTCAATTTTGAGTATATTCGAGTCTTAAAATTCACAAGTTCTTGTGTATTTCATATTTTTCGTGTTTGAAAATTTATTATAAATGTTTTCTGTTTTTACTTGACTCTTTGCTGTTTTTCAAAGTGTTAATTTTTGGTAGATTGCATGGAAACCAATATGTGCAAAGGTAACAACATTTGACCAGCCTTTCCAAGGTTTTGAAACTCTGCATGCGCATTCATTACTCTAAATGAGAAATATTCTCAAAATGAATTGTTTAACGTGTTTCAAGCTGATGAAAATCGATTAAGTGTCAAATTGACACCAACACAACAGGAGGATTAAACCACAAATCCTGCTTTTACATTAAAAATTATTCTGAAAAACTTGTCATAATAAGTAAAATTATATAGGAGGAATTTACAGAGGGTGAAAAGCTAAAACTTGCCAATCCATTTATGAAAACATTACAACCAAGAGTATTCAGGTTCATACCCCGCCCCAGTTAAGAGTCCTGGCCAGGTCGTTTCCCGTCCCGAGGGGCAGCACCGCCACGGCGGGTTGAGGGTTCAACTGGAGCTCATCCAGCACTGAGAGAATCCAGCCAACCTGTCCAAACAGAGCATATAGAGAACACAACACGTGATAGACCCCATGAGCTTCCTGACCAGGGTCAGCATGATGAAATTCATTTAAATTCAACAGATGTGTCAGTCCAGGCAATATCTGAAGGATTGGCTTGGATAAAGTGTGGGTGAAGTTCTGCTCTTTTTTTGCATCAGTGTGGAATACTGCATAGCTACTACTTATTATTTACAATAACACTGTTAAAATAATAGTTATGCTGCATATTATATTAGCAAGTGATGATAGTCATCATATCACAAATAAAAGTAATAACTTTGCATTTTAATGCAATTTAAAAGTGCCCCTATTATTATATAATTTAGTTTTTGGAGTCTCCTGCAACAGGTTTACATGCATCCAAGGTAGGGATGGGCGATATATCGCATGCGATTGTCACGCGCATTTCGTCAGTAAAGCCGGTTCCCTGATTACCGCTAAATCGCCATCACCTGCTTTCAAATGGAGCGGCATTTAATAGACAGAGCCGTAGTTCACTGAAAAGCCACGCAATATCACGTTCATTATCGAAGGCGATTCATCTGCGATAATGAACGCGATATTGCGTAGCTTGTCAGTGATCTACGGCTCTGTCTATTAAATGCCGCTCCATTTGAAAGCAGGTGATGGCGATTTCGCGGTAATCAGGGAACCGGCTTTACTGACGAAATGCGCGTGACAATCGCATGCGATATATGGCCCTTCCCTAATCCAAGGTCAAAAACACAAATTTTCTCATTTTATATAACATTGCACATCAATTCATTTCTAATTGTGTCTGAATGGTTCGTTCAAAGATTCAGTCTCTCTAAACCCCTCCTTTCCGTGAGCTTACTCTGCTCTGATTGGTCAGACGGCCCAATCTTTTGTGATTGGTCTACCGCTTACAGCGCGTGTTAGAAACAAAAAGGCCATTACCATATCTGAACTTAAGCTCCAAAGGCTCTTCAGCGTGTGATACTCAGGGATATGCACAGTAATGATGGCATCCTTTTTTCCATATCAATTACTTAAAGGAGTCCTCAACCTTTTAAGCTGTGGCAAAGTGGATTTGCAGCACTGAAAACAGCGCCTTCTCAACAATGACATGTCTACAATACAAACCAAACTCTTCAAGGCCTCAGCTTCAACTACATGTTTGAGAGCGGGAACCAATGAAGACCTTAGGCTGGCGTTATACAATTTTATTTACGTAGGTATGTAACAGGAAGTGAGAATGGAATTACTGACATCTCGTTTCGGAGGCAATAACTTTATTTGTCGCACGCTTTGATCTTTGAAATTTTGCAGATGTTTTACCTTCACAAACAGCTATATTACACACTGCATGAAAGGTAATGTTAAATGTGCCCTCGAATGAAAAATTGAATTTATCTTGGCATAGTTAAATAACAAGAGTTCAGTACATGGAAATGACATACAGTGAGTCTCAAACTCCATTGTTTCCTCCTTCTTATGTAAATCTCATTTGTTTAAAAGACCTCCGAAGAACAGGCGAATCTCAACATAACACTGACTATTACGTAACAGTCGGGGTGTACACCCCCAATATTTGCATATGCCAGCTCATGTTCCCAACATTATGAAAGGAATTACAGCCAGTATTAACGTCTGGAGCAGCACAGCCGAATCATCAGGTTAGCAAGCAAGGACAATAGCGAAAAATGGCAGAGAATAATAAGCAATAATAACTGTCATGATCCATGATATCATGATATTTTTAGTGATATTTGTAAATTGTCTTTCTAAATGTTTCGTTAGCATGTTGCTAATGTACTGTTAAATGTGGTTAAAGTTACCATCGTTTCTTACTGTATTCACGGAGACAAGAGCCATGTCGTTATTTTCATTTTTAAACACTTGCAGTCTGTATTCTTTATAAATCTCTCCAACAGTGTAGCATTAGCCGTTAGCCACGGAGCACAGCCTCAAATTCATTCAGAATCAATGTAAACAATATAACAGTATACAATACTCACATAATCCGATGCATGCATGCCGCATGCATGACGAACACTTTGTAAAGATCCATTTGAGGGTTATGTTAGCTGTGTAAACTTTGTTTATGCAATGTTTAAGGCAAGCGCGAGCTCCGTGGGCGGGGAGCGTCAGCATTTAAAGGGGCCGCACAGCATAAATCGGCTCATAGTTAATGATGCCCCAAAATAGGCAGTTAAAAAAATTAATTAAAAAAATCTATGGGGTATTTTGAGCTGAAACTTCACAGACACATTCAGGGGACACCTTAGACTTATATTACATCTAGTCAAAAAACGTTCGATGGTTAAAAAAAAAGCATAATAGGAGCACTATTCATGAATCATGGCTGATAGTATGTCTGCTTCATTAGTCACACTGGACATTGAAGGTACTTTTTAGTGCACCGCATTGTGGGAAAAACTGAATATTGTGCACATACTGCATTCATATATTTTCATATGTGTAATTTAACAAAATTTAAATATATATTATCAGAAAAAAGTTTCACCAAATTGTCTTGATGCTTAATAAATTTCAATTTGACATTGAGGCGAGTCAGTTTCATCAAGTACCTTTTTTACGTATTATATACAAAAAGTTTGCCAAAAGTTTGGAATAACTGCAATTTGGTTTATGTTTTTGAAAGAAGTCTCTTATGCTCACCAAGGCTGTATTTATTGGATAAGCAAAAACAGTAATGTTGTGAAATATGAAGGTCATGTCTAGACTACAGCACTACACTGATGGAAAATTTGCATACTGTGCACATACTGTATAAACAAGTATGAGCAGCAATAATATTGCCCACAATCCAGTTTTACCTAGATAAGAGCACAGATATTTGACTAACCGTTCCATCTCCACCACAAACAAGGATACGCAGGTTGGGCACTTTGCTGTACATTTCTAACCTTCAAAAGAAGAAGAGAAAGTGTAAAAAGACACGTTCAGAGCGAAGAAAGAAAGTATGATCTATCATGTCTTACCCCTCTCTCGGACCTCCCTGAGTAAGGTCAAACACTTGCCGGGGGTTCAGGTACCACATGAAAGAGCGGATAATTTTGGTTCCCTTCATAGAAAAGAAGTGCTGTTATGTGGCTGTAAAACAACGTTTCTATGCAATATAATCTCTGTGTGTGAGTTCTGACCTGGTTTCCGCCACTCTTCGGATTGACAAACACAAGCAAAGGCTTCATGAGCTGAGAAGGAATCGGTCTTACGACAAAGTGCTTCCACTTGCCATCCTGCTGAGAGTTAAATATTGAAATCTATATCTATATATCTAGATATATATCTATATGACGCATATATGTCACTATTATTCACAGTAGTACCTCTGTGGCTTTCTTGCAGGGTTTGGCCTTCAGAGATGTTTTCTTCTTTCTTTTACTGCTCTTTAATGATGCCTGTAAACAGTTTGACCGGGGACAGATTATGCAGGTTTATAGGTACATATTCATTTTATGTGTTTACATTTCAGCTGAAGATGACCTCTGTTCACCTAGTTAAGAACATAAAAAACTGAAAGACTTTGTCAGCTGATGCATCATAACATTACATCACTTTTAGTACTTTGGATCTTATTTGAAGAATATACATATAAGTTTGAGATTGATAAGATTTTTAAATGTTTTTGAAGTCAGTTACTGTATCAAAAATACAGTTAAAACAGTACTGAAAACAGTGTTTTCTATTTGAATATGTTTTTTAACATGTAATTTATCCCTGTGATGGCAAAGCTGAATTTTCAGCATCATTACTCCAGTCTTCAGTGTCACATGATCCTTCAGAAATCATTCTAATATGCTCATTTGCAGCTTAAGCAACATTTCTTATGATTATCAATGTTGAAAAGAGTTGTGTCTTATGAACGGGTCAAATAAACCCAGCTCTCTTCAGGTCAGATGGTACCTGCTGTCTGCGGACTCGGATGATCCAGGTAGGAGGGATGATGACAGCCGCGTGAGCGCCGAGGGAACACGTCTCATCGATTTTCTGCAGCATGAAGCAGGTCACCTTGTTGTGATACTGTAAGATACATATCAAAGTGCATTGATATATAGTTTATTATATTTGAAAATGTGTCAACATTTTAAACACTACCATTCAAAAGTTTGGGTTGTAAGATTTTTTAATGGTTTTGGAAGAAGTTGATCATTTATTCAATCAAAAATACAGTGAAAAAGTAATATTGTGAATTTAATTTGAATATATTTTGAAATTTATTTTTTTCCTGTGAAGCAAAGCTGAATTTTAGTGTCAGTTTTCAGTGTTGAAAACAGTTGATCTGCTTTTTTTTCAATATTTACTGTCACTTTTGATAAATTTACAGTAGTAAATTAACAGTAGTATACCATTTCAGCAAACTGATTTCAGATCAGAGGAGCAACACTTACTGCCTGCTTACACCATGAGCAGCTGATGGCCACGATATCTTTACTGTGGAAGGAGAACTTCTGCTGAAAACCCTGAGGAAGGAGAGTGAAATTAGGCCATAAATACTTTCTGGATGATTACACATTACATATTTTATGAGTGTTGCACTGACCTTTCCACATTGCCGGCATTTTCCTTCTTGCCGTCTCCTATGGACCCAATGATGTCTCATGTTTGGAGTCTGAAACACAAACCATCTCAAGATGTTTAACAAAATAATACGATAAAGCTTTTTTATTTTTTTTGAGGGACAAAAAGTCTTACCTCTCTGACATTTTTCATCCCTGGATCTTTAAATGATGGCTTACACCTGAAGTTAATCTATGGAAAATAATTTAATTTGTTGAGATAAAAAGTTTAACACAACCTAAGTTCTATTCATTTTTCAGCTTTGCAACAAACGACTAACCTTCTCCAGCTGATCCATGCATACAGTGTGAACAGCTATTTTGCAGGATGCACATTTGTGGCGAGGAAGAGATTTTTGCTGAGAAAAGAAAATGAAACAATTGGTATCTGCTTGTGAAACAGGCATTAGTAATGCATCTTAACATGTGCATACAACATCTGACCAGTAGAGCGAGCTCTTGTGCAAGATTTTTTTATCAACAGAGGCACACTACTATGAACTCATTTTGCTGTTTGTTTTAAGAATAAAAATATGGGTCATCTACCAGGGACTTTGCAAAACAATACGTCTCCCCCACGTAACAGAAATCTCCAGACGGACTGGTCTCAAACCACACGTGTTGACCAAACTGGGCATTTTCCTGTGGAAGACAATTAACAATCAGTAAGAAGTTACAGAAGATTAATGATAGATTATTGTGATATGAGTTGGAGATGGGAGTTTACTGCTAATTGTCACAAAGAATGCTAACCGGTCTACAAGATCTTGTTTGTTAAAGGATTAGTTCACTTTCAAATTAAAATTTCATGATAATTTACTCACCCTCATGTCATCCAAGATGTTTATGTCTTTCTTTCTTCAGTTGAAAAGAAATTAAGGTTTTTGATGAAAACATTCTTGTATTTTTCTCCATATAGTGGACTTTAATGGCCTCCAAACGGTTGAAGGTCAAAATTACAGTTTCAGTGCAGCTTCAAAGCGTTCTACATGATCCCAGATGAGGAATAAGGGTCTTATCTAGTGAAACAATTGGTCATTTTCTAAAAAATAAAAAAATTATATACTTTTAACCATAAATTCTCATCTTGAACTAGCTCTCTTCTTCTTCTCTTTTAGAATTCTGACAGTGTAGACGCTGCTAAGTGTATTACTGCCCTCCACAGGTCAAAGTTTGAACTAACTGTTATATACTTGCACAAGCATATTGTATATGACAATGTAGTTCAAACTTTGACCTGTGGAGGGCAGTAATACACTTAGCAGCGTCTACACTGTCGGAATTCTAATAGAGAAGAAGAAGAGAGCTTTTATGGTTAAAAGTATATTATTTTTCTTTCTTTTTTTTTTTAGAAAGTGACATTGTTTTGCTAGATAAGACCCTTATTCCTCGTCTGGGATCGTGTAGAACACTTTGAAGCTGCACTGAAAATGTAATTTTGACCTTCAACCGTTTGGAGTCCATTGAAGTCCACTATAAGGAGAATAATCCTGGAATGTTTTCATCAAAAACCTTCATTTCTTTTCGACTGAAGAAAGAAAGACATAAACAAATTGGATGAGATGAGGGTGAGTAAATTATCAGGAAATTTTAATTTGAAAGGGAACTAATCCTTTAATATACAGATGAGTAACTCACAGTCCAATCCACACTGTTGCAGATCTCTTTGTTGGGTTCACATTTGGCAGTTATTGCGGTGCCAGATAGGGCAGCATTATCCTGCACACCAGCCTTGGCGATGGCTTTCCTGAGAAAAACACAATGACAGTGACATTAAACAGACTAAACACACTTCCTGTGTCCATCACATCTTAACCAAGTCAATTAGAGCACTCATCAAAAACAATAAAATTAGGAGCATTTTCCCTGAAAGTTTGGCATCTTATTTTATGCAATTTTTCCTCCATAATGCCTTGGAGGGGTGTCTTTAAATTGCATCTGTTAAATTCTGTATCAATCAATACGACTATTTTCACCAGCCACCCACACAGAGCATTATGGAACATGGCTTGAAATTTATAGGTTTTTCTGCATCTAATCTGTGTTCTGTACTACCATGTTAATACTTAGCCTACGTTATTTAGCTCACCAAATTTGCAAGATGCAGCACACAATTTTATACTAAACAAAGCTAAGTAAAACTCAAGGTAACTGTTTAATACACATCTATTGAATTTGAGCATGCTATCAATACATCAACAATCATGCTAAATGCTAACACAACAGACAAGAGCAGAAACATCAATGTTTATGCTAAATGCTGACACAATAGACAAGAGCAGAAACAGATTTTGCCCCTCCAAGTACAGGATTTCTGGCTTCACAAGAAATTTTCAAGAAGGTTTATGCCAAGAAAACACAGGAAATGCATTTATGAGGGCAGGTATCCACCTTTAGCTTTGGGTGGGGCATTTCCAAGGTTTTTTGTAATCCTTTTGTAATCAAAACCTTGCTCACCCTGACCTTTGTGTCCTAATCCCTACAGAGCGATTCAGTGAAGCTTAGCAACCTGTTGATTAGAAGCCCACTAGGTGATCAGTAGTGCTGATGAGTCACATTACCTCGCTATGGTAGCAGCTGTGCTAATGAGCGAGCGCCATGGAGCTCGTATCCACGGGATGGAGAATGAGAAGGTCAATGCAACGAAAAGCTGCATTGGAACTACCTGCTCTTGCGTTCAATCTAAATGTTTGATCGCTTGAGAAATTACTAAAGATATTGCCTTGAAAGGGCTGAGCTTGTAAGTGGAGATTTAGATGTGTCTAATAACATAGTTTCTAAACAACAAGCCTGTACATTGTGTTACATTTATTTGGTCTTTACTACAATATAAACTCTTTAGGGGCGTTCACACTGACAGCAATTTGCAGTGGCAAAGCGGTCGGATGTCATTCATCTTTTATAAGATTGCAAAAACAAAGGTTAGCAGAGTTTAGCTTCATGCAGTTGTGCAATGACACGATGCAGTAACTATCAAGCAACTTCTTGACCTTAAGCAATTTAGTCACTTCATTGTGCATGCACATTTACTTCAACTGCCTTTTTAACCGAAACTGTCTTCTCATAATGCACCTATACATAGCAAATCCAGTCCAGAGTTTAGCTCAAACCCTGATCACCTACTTGTCATTTTCTAGTAAACTGTGAATTAGCTTGCTCAGATGTCTTTGATTGGGGTTGGAGCTAAACTCTGTAGGGCAGTGGCCCTCAAGGGTCAGATTTAAGGAACCAAGTTCATGATCTGTTTCTTTGGCTATATCAAAAACCTGAAAAATGCTGCCTCTGCAGGCAACATACGGAGGGAGGCAACAAGGCACATCCGAATCCAATGATCATGTTACATCCTGTCTACTGAGATACCTTATCCCACAATATTGTGTACTGAATTCCATGACAGTTGAGCTAAAAAATAAAGATAGCATCTAAAAGTTGTGGTTGGCCGTCAATTTGTTTTGACCATTTAATTTTAGTTTTTATTTAATTTCTAGTGAGAAATTACTAGGGGTGTGACAAGACAGTTAGCTCACAAGACGAGATGAGATTTTTACACAGTACTTTTAAGAAATCCTCAGTGACAAAATTCATGACTAGAAAAATAATCTGCAAGTGCATTTTGAAATATTTGACCTAATCATCTTGTAATGAATGTCATTTCAGTTCTACTTTCAGAGTATGAATTATCATATGCAGTAAAATACAACAATACTTGATCACTGTAAAAGGTTTTGCCAAAAAATTGACTGGTTTCTCTCCTGTATGATTTCATATGAGTCTCTTCAGACCTTACTGTACATGAATTATGAGCTTCCAGAACTTCTGATTGAGGCTGTGACCTCCTAATTGATCTCCTTTCCACAAATTGACCACATAAATAAAAACAGTATAAATTAATAAAATTTTTCTCTTATTCTTATTAAGTGCAAAAAAATAAGTGCAACCATAATCAAAGTATACTCAATATTCAAAGTGCAAATAGAGACCAAATTTGTCTTCAAGCATGATAAAGAGTTAAGAGATGGTTTACACAGCCCAGCCTAAGATAGCTTTCACACTGCAAAAAATTCTCTTCTTACTTAGATTTTTGTCTTGTTTTCAGTCCAAATATCTAAAAATTCTTAAATCAAGACATTTTCCAGACAAGTAAAAATTATTGCCTTGTTTTCAGAGAAAAATAAGTTAAAATTAAGTGAGTTTTTGCTTAAAACTTGTTTTCAGTTTTGCTTACCCTATTGGCAGATTATTGTGCTTGTTTTAAGCAAAAACTAACTTAATTTTGACTTATTTTTTCTGAAAACAAGACAAGACCCTAACCCTAACCCTTGTCTAGAAAACGCTTCTTGATTTAAGAATTTTTAGATATTTGGACTGGAAACAAGACAAAAAATCGAAGTAAGAAAAGCATTTTTTGCAGTGCATATTGGGAGATATTTGCATGCATCAGGGAGCCGCTTTCAAAATGCGGGGTCTTGAAATCGCATTTTACTTTCGCTTTCACTTGTACTCTGTGAATAAGGAGTGGCGGTGTTGCGCACGCATTCTACAAGATAAAAGTGCGGTCACACCGCTACCGACAAAATTTGCCTTGGCTGCCCTGCCAACAACGCTGTACTGTGCATTCAAACCTCCACCGGCGGGAGGGTCAAAGTAAATGACAAGTTGTGGCAACCAATCGGAATCCAACTGGTTGCCGCTGAACCGCATCACAGCTCATTACCATAAAGCTGACCTGATTTCAACTCTCTTCGACGCTCTCACCGTCCAAGACGCGCCGCGCCGCTCTTGCCGGAGCTTGCCGCCAGCTCACATTGAAAATGAATGACTTCCTGCCACTTTGACACTCTCGTCGGCGGCGGTGTGAAAGCACAGTAAGACATTTATCAGACGCTTAGGCTCTGTTGTGCAACAAATCTTCCACCATGGTCCTGTCAGTCATCTCGTCACTTATTCTCGTCATGTGATCAGTGACCTCTGATTCCTTTCTGCACTACGTACGACTCTGCAGCTCGTGTACAATGAGCTGGATGGAACATTTTAATCTCGTGGCATGAGATCTCGTCACAACCCTAGAAATTAGTATTGTAGTAATTAAATATTTGCTTAGTTCAGGCGCTCTCTATTTTGTTGTAGAGCACTAGACCATTATGCTTTGGAGCTCATCCAAAATCAGTTCAGTGAGGGACCTTTGAATGTAACCGACGCTACCTCCAAAGTCATTGACTGATAGGGGAGCAAGGCAACAAGTCAGCTGCCTACATTTTTGGATGCAGCCTTCGTGTTTTAAAGGGTTAGTTCACCCAAAAATGAAAATTATGTCATTAATGACTCACCCTCATGTCGTTCCAAACCCATAAGACCTCCGTTC
This sequence comes from Ancherythroculter nigrocauda, assembly GCA_036281575.1. Classification (NCBI taxonomy): domain Eukaryota; kingdom Metazoa; phylum Chordata; class Actinopteri; order Cypriniformes; family Xenocyprididae; genus Ancherythroculter; species Ancherythroculter nigrocauda. The sequence goes on from VTFQ01000015.1 coordinate 27,095,497, forward strand.
ATCTTCGGAACACAGTTTAAGATATTTTAGATTTCGTCCGAGAGCTTTCTGTCCCTCCATTGAAAGTGTATGTACGGTAGACTGTCCATGTCCAGATAGGTAATAAAAACATCATCAAAGTAGTCCATGTGACATCAGTGGGTTAGTTAGAAGTTGTTGAAGCATCGAAAATACATTTTGGTCCAAAAATAACAAAAACTACGACTTTACTCAGCATTGTCTTCTCTTCCGGAATCCTTTCCATTTAATTGATTCCATTGAATCCTTTCATCTGTTGGCGTTGGTAATGCACTTTTACGTCGCCATGGTTGTTTTAGGCGATTAGGACATCTGCAACATGCACACTTATGCACCATTTTAAAAAATATAGCAATACCAAAATACAAACAATGTAGAATAGCTTGAATACAGCGTGCGTCTCCCTCAGACTGTAAACGAAGCTCTGGCGCACCGGATAACACGTCAGCAGCGTCTTACGTCAGCAGCGTTACTGCGGAGTCGTGAACCACACTCCGGAGCAGAAGGGGGCAGTAATGCACCAATAAGCTGGATGCCAACCGCCGTAAAACAGGAAAGAAGAAGAAGAAGAAGCTGAGTCGTGAACGCGAATTGACAACAGACCTGGAAGAGAATACAATGCTGAATAAAGTCGTAGTTTTTGTTATTTTTGGACCAAAATGTATTTTCGATGCTTCAAAATGTCGCGGATGTCCTAATCGCCAAAAACAACCACGGCAACGTAAAAGTGCATTACCAACACCGACAGATGAAAGGATTCAATGGAATCAATTCAATGGAAAGGATTCCGGAAGAGAATACAATGCTGAATAAAGTCGTAGTTTTAGTTATTTTTGGACCAAAATGTATTTTCGATGCTTCAAAAACTTCTAACTAACCCACTGATGTCACATGGACTACTTTGATGATGTTTTTATTACCTTTCTGGACATGGACAGTCTACCGTACATACACTTTCAATGGAGGGACAGAAATCTAAAATATCTTAAACTGTGTTCCGAAGATGAACGGAGGTCTTACGGGTTTGGAACGACATGAGGGTGAGTCATTAATGACATAATTTTCATTTTTGGGTGAACTAACCCTTTAATGGATGTTTTTTGTTATTGTATGGACATTTTATGAAATCCTACAAAAAAATGTCCTAATCTCCATCTAATTTGTGAGAATAACATGAAATAACGACAATTAGACCCAACAACAGAAAAGATTTTACATACGACAAGAATCCAGTCCAAGACTCCAGACTGGGATCGTAATAAGCTCCCAGGAGAGGATTGAGAGTCGCCTGAGCCCTGTAGCAGGTGGAGCTTCTTCGGTTAGGTAGCGGCAGGCCTCTTCCTGGCCAGGGGCTTCCCGCTTTTGAGATGGTGGAGACCCGACGACGCCGCCTCCTCTGGCTGCTGCGGCAGTAGCGGACATGCGGGCCCATCTCCGCGTGGCCATAATGCGAGGAGTTCCTCCTGAGGCAGCGTGGAACTCGGATCAACGGGTGGGCCTGGACACGCTCTGCCACAACAGCCAGAGGAAGGCAATCCTGCTGGCATAAAACAGAGGACTCTTTGATCTCCCAGTCTGACACACTGGCCTCCTGCCAGGTGCCCCTTGTGCAGCTCTGAGTGGTGACTCTCAAATGAGTGCCCGCTGGAGTCATCGCTGTCACTGTCGCCCTCTGAAAGAAGCACATCTGTGTGACTCCTGAACTTCGGGCAGCTTCCCTTGAGTTCCACCTGCCCCGGCAGTGGACTACGGCCTTCCTCATCCTCTTCCTCCTCTTCTGTCATCTGAATCAGGCTGGCCAGCAGCATGGAAGGGCCCAGGAGGTGTGTGTCTATATTGCGGAGTTTGCCTACTTTCTTCCGGCGTACGGCAAAGCGAGGATTGGCCTTCGGGGTGGTGGTGCTGGACCGCCGTCTTCCACTGCTTTTCTGTACCGGTTGACTGCAAGTGTTTCGGGGTAATGCCTGAAGTTGGACACTGGATCGGCGTCGCTGGGCCAATGCAGTAGACGGAAGGCCAACGCTGGAGCGCCGACGGGCACGGCTGGTTGGCACTGCAATACTCGGCCTCCTGTGTCGACAGGGTTCAGGCACGTGGCCGTCGTGCACGGCTTCTCCTGCCTCCTTCCTCTTAAAATGTCGTCTGAAAAAAGTGTCCATGGTGGCTGGAAGGATACAGTTCCCTTTCTAATGTTCCCCCTGAGGCTGTTGATTGAAAATTTAGCCTGTCAGCATAGATTAAGCACTGAAACTACGAAAGCTTGTCACACTGACCTCCAATGACCAAGATTTAAAGCTAATCCTTAAAATCAAGGTAATCTATCTTGACTCAACACTTCCCAACATCATCAAACACCTCATCAACAACAGACTTCACAACAGACAAGCTTAAGATAGCATGAATAGCAGCTTGCAGCCAAGGATGTCTTTTTGGTTAGCTTAGTTAAAAACCCTGATGGGGACTCCAGCATCCACAACATACAGTATGCTGGAGACTAGACATGAGTGCACACCGGTCATTAACATTGTTTTGAACGCAGAAAGCTAACTCCACCTGTCCTAGCACAGATTTTCCCAGGGGTTTACGCCAGGACAATTTGCCTTCCAAATCTCGTTAATACTAGCACAGCCAGGTGTCTACAAAGGTGCACTGTGAATCCACGGGTAATGACATCATACCATAATGACGTAAAAAGCACTCAAGGAAATGAAGCTCTGCTCAGCTCATGAACGTCCTGATTATCACACGGGGCTGTCCGGGGCAGATTATAAGGGCTTTCTGACCCTTCAGTAGTGACTGCCTGTACTAATTATAGCAACGTAACTAGTCTCATCTCATTTAGAGGCGGATATGACCCAGACAAAACTCTCAGGGTAAGGAATGACACTTATTGCTGCTTTTTTCAAGTATTGTATAGAATTATTTACACTAAATATGGTTTTGTACTACAGTAGGAATTGACAGTACATTACAGTACAAAGAATTTTACAATAAAAATTGTACTAAAAAGAATCTGCACCAAACACTTCTCCATAGAAAAACAACTGTTCTCGCTCATCAGGAAGTGAGACTCAATCAAGACTAATTACTGTCAGGGTCATCTTTAGCAATGGTTCCTTTAGTACCAAAATATGCTTTTAAACACAAAGTCTGAGTTTGATTAGCTCCACCCTAATCTTAAAAATAGGGACAATAATATCACGATTGGTTGTCATTGATTACATGACGATTAGTGGTTCTGTTTGTTTACGCCGCAACAGATTTAATTAAAAAGCGCAGCCTTAGACTATTTTAAAATTTTCTAATAATAATAATTTTCTAACAACTAAGGTATCTCTTAATGTCCAATTGTTTATATATATATATATATATATATATATATATATTATTTACAGTTATATTATGTATTATATATTATATTATATTTAATATTATATACAATTAATTTACAATATATTATTTCCCAATATAAAAATACTATCAAAATGATTATTATTTTATTTAATTACACTGCTATATTTACTTTTTAATAGTATTTATAATAAAATAAATATTCAATTTGTAAAATTATAATAATATTTCTCAATATAATTAAGAATTTGCACTACTCAGCTGTACATATCATTTGTTATCATTTGCTACATTTAAATAGATTTACAATACAAAGCTTTATGCATGTAAAAAGTATTCAATATAAGAACAATTGTACCAAACTCACTGCTAAATGTCCACAAACAGTACAAACACATACAAAACCTCTCTAAACACTAAGTTCTAAAGCTTAACTCTGCATTTCTCTCCAGTTATTAGTCAACATCCAACAACAACAACAAAAAATTATTATACGACCTGAGAATTTAGCTCCCGTCTCCTTCCCTGACCGTCTCCTCACAGTGAACTGACAGAGAAAGTCCAAGAGATGAACAGGTGAGACAGCCTCCCCCAACACACACACACACAACAACACAGCACACAGACAGAGATGAACTACACACAACTCAAGCCTTCAGGAAGAGACGCCCCACATCCACCCACAAAAACACAGCTCACTGGGAAGCAGCAGCACACATCACAGAGGAAAGAGCTATCGACAAGGCAGGAGGTAACCGGTAGGAGGGAATGCAGGGTGCATCGAAGCCTCCGGTTTAAAATAATGACCAATTATCAGCTTAACCCTGGGAGTTTGTGCAAGACATACACAAGCACAAACGTCTGCTGCCGCTATCACTTTCTAGACTCCTAGATCACGTAATACAGTCTTCCTGGCACATATGAGGGAGACACCAGGTGCATTACAGGAACACAACTAATAATTTTATGATAATGATCTCCCTCATGAACATTTAGCAAAGCTGCTTCTGCTTTTAAATGGACCGTTATGCATATTGCTTAAGAAAAAGAGGACCTAGCACCAAATTTTGGTGCAAAACTACCTGCAACATGCAACACCCAAAGCTGCGAAGATGATCTATGAGGTTTAACCCACGAGATCAGTATCAGGTTTAAACAGCATGTCGTTTTTTTAACCATTGTAAAGCTAATCATAAAGATGATGGCTTTAGTGAGGACACCTTGCGTCTATTCAGGTCCCCTAATAGGAAGACACGGCGATGCCACTCCACCCCAAAAGCACAATGCGTGTCATTTCCATTTCAAGGCCCTCGTGCTGTTGCATTATGGATCAGCGCAAGAGAACATGGGTGAGGGGTGAATGCGCTTGAATATTCATTTGACAACCTATAACAAACATCGCAGTTTTGTTACGCCAGAGGTTCGTTTATTATCAGTCGGACTTTAAATACTGAGTGTCAATATGAGCCACTTGATTGTGCCCCTTGTTCTGTGCATGAAGGATGAACACAGAGCTGGCGACTCTGTGTGGAAGTAATTACTGTCTTTTAAGTGATGGGGGAGAGGGATCTGCTGGCTGTTACCATGGAGTGGGACATCACGGCGAACAAACCTGCTTAGCTGTCCCTTAGTCACTGTGAACTTCGTTTGATATTGATAATATAGAAACACACCCCAGTTTTATATTAATCATTTACTAATTTGTCTTTTAATTGACATTTTATTACAAAACAAATTATTGTAGGGGAACACCCTGTGGTTAAAGTCAACATGGAATCAAAATTAACCCCATTTACAACACTTTCCTAATGCATGTTAATGGTCTTAATTAATCAGTGAGCATCAATGACAATCACATCAAGCGTGTCCTTGTAATCTTTTATTCTAGGCCACAATGTCCTCTAGTATAAGAGTACACTACCATTCAAAAGTTTTTTTTTTAATTAACACCTTTATTCAGCAAGGGTGCATTAAATTGATCAAAAGTGATAGTAAAGACATTTATAATGTCAGATTTCAGTTTCAAATAAAAGATGTTTCTATTCATCAAAAAAGAAAAATTCAGAAAAAGAATCAGTTTCCACAAAAATATTAAGCAGTTAAGCTGTTTTCAGCATTGATAATAATCAGAAATGTTTCGTAAGCAGCAAATCAGCATATTAGAATGATTCTGAAGGATATTGTGACACTGAAGACTGGAGTAATGATGCTGAAAATTCAGATTTGATCACAGAAATAAATTACATTTTGAAATATATTTAAAGGGGACCTATAATGCCCCTTTTATAAGATGTATATACATCTCTGGTGTCCCCAGAATATGTCTGTGAAGTTACAGCTCAAAATACCCCACAGATCAGTTATTATAGCTTGTCAAAATTGCCCCTATTTGGGTGTGAGCAAAAACACGCCGTTTTTGTGTGTGTCCCTTTAAATGCAAATGAGCTGCTGCTCCAGAAGAGGGCGGAGCTTTAACAGCTCATGCTTCGGTTGCTCAACAACAACAAAACTGGAGAATCTCACGCAGCCAAAATGAGGATTGTCAGTAACGGTGTTCAGCCTTACATTGTTCAAACCGGAGTCGACACTGATGGAGAGACTCAGGAAGAAGTTACAACTTTTAGAATGAAACTAGACGTTTCTGAATGGTTAGTGGTTAGTTGATTCAACTCATCCACTAGCATGTACCGTCATGTTAATCTTTTGTGCAAATCCAGCATGAATTGACCCTCGTTTGTGAAGCAGTCCGGCGTAAAATGACGACATGACTACAACACTCTTCTACAACAACTCTTCTTCTTCTCTAAAGCAGCCCAACATGGCCTCACCCCCTTTGTTGTGTGTTCCCGGGGGCGGGGTTTATGTAAATTTTAAGATTAGTGATGTCACTAAACTGGGAAGAAGCTTGATGTAGTCCCTACCAGCCATTTGTTGTAGTAGATTTCTGTAAAAGAAAATATCTCCCTTTGCATTGAACTTTGAGCATCGTAACTTTGCAGATGTTGTTTATGCTCCAACAGCAACATTACACACTAACTAAAGTTAAAAAAGTGAAATCATAATCAATCAGTCCCTTTAAATAGTAAACTCATATTTTAAATCGTATTTATATTTCACAATTTTACTGTTTTTAGTGTATTTTTGATCAAATAAATGACACCAGTTCTTTCAAAAACGATAAAAACAGCAATGTACATCTATTTATTTGCCAAAAGTACTATTAATTTCTTAGCAAAAAATACATCTGTGTATAACTAATGGATCAATCCATACAGGATTTGAATTTACCAGCTCAAATCTACAATATTATTATCATTATTAGAGATGCATTTAGCATATAAGAAGAGGAAAAAAAACATAAACTTTAGTCAATATTAAGAAATTAAATTTGGCCCATTTACTTGCACATTCATGGTCTCACTGCGTTCGATTTATCAGTGTTTATTATTTCAAGCAATTACCTCTTACTTTTTTCCCATCATTCCGAGCAATCCTCTGATGTTGCAGGTAAGGGGAATGTTAGATTGAAGGGGGAAAGGATGGCAATGCCACCACCTGCTGGATAGGAAACACCGAGACCACCATTTAAACAAATGAATTAAATCTAAAGGTGCTCTATCCTCACTCCTCAGACATTTATATAAGAGAGACTAAAGGAATTGCATTTTGTTTTTCATTTAGTATTATTATTTTGTGTCACCACCTCATGTGCAACGACTTTTTTTTTTTTGTGGATTCTGTGATTTTTGATTTGTGCAAATTTTGTAATTATTTTGTCTTGTATATTTTTTAAAGAAGCTAAACATGGACTGTGCATATGTCCAGGGTGCTTTGCCTTCCTCTGGCCTAAGAATCTGGGATAGGCTCCAGCCCCATGACCCTAGGCTAGAAGGTCATATAAGGATGACAGTATAAATGTAAACGTCAACAATAGTGTCATGATGATCACAGAAAATTCCCTGATTTTGTCAAGTCTCTTGCTCCATTCTATCTTTGTTATGCAAAGTCGAACAGTTCCTATGACTGCACTTCCTCTACCACAATGGTCAGACCGCAGACACAACACATCATCGCTATATCTCTCGCCAGAGAGCGCCTCAGGAGCTGAATGTTTTTTTTGTTTTATTTTTTTGCATGGCAGCATTATGCCAGTTATTTTTAGAGCCTATTTCTAATTCTAGGTGTCTGACATCATTTCCTGTCAGTTTCTCATAGGGCTGCAAGATTATGACAAAAATCATAGTCTATATTGGTCAATATTGTAATCACAATTATTTAAGGAGTGGGTGATAATGACCAAAATCTTTTTTTAATTTCTGATGGCATGTGAAGGCAGCAATACACACATGTTCGCTTTCACGCACACATTCAGTCAGCCACATAGGCCTACAGATCTCCATTAGCCCACCTTGAGACTCTGACCCTGATCCATACTTAGCTCTAGCATAGAACGAGACGTTAAAGATAGCTGCAGAAATGGGCCTGTTCCTCCACGGGGCGGAACAGCGCAGCCATGCAAATGAAGTCGTGTGAGACGGGCCACTGGGTGCGAGTGTGTTCAAGGAAACCTGTGTCTACCTATGACCTGAAAAAAAGCAGTTGTTTGATGCAGTCTTTACTTTTAAATGGCTGTTTGGATGCACAGAACTTCCTGGCCCTAGGAATCCAGTCGGAACTCTCTGTACCGCAGTGATGCACGACGTGTGTTCCTCAGGTGTCCTAGCCGTGTATGGCATTATCAGATTACACACATCAACACAGATGCAAACAGGTGCCTCATCAGCACACAGAACAGGTGGAGTACAGATACAGACACGTACACTTCGATGGACGGGGGACTGGCTGATGGAGAAATGGTCATTTATTTTGAAATACTGACAGAATGAAGTCAATGTATATGTTTGACAGTTTGACATAATTTTATGAATCACTCATCACTTGAGGTGATGTCATGGGAGTTACGAGTTAATGTTTTTAAGTAGAAATAGTTACATTGTTAGACAACAGTTACACTATTTTCTATCTATCTATCTATTTATTATATTTAAGCTGCTTACTTCCAAACCAGATATTATAGTTAAGTAAAAAATATGTACTAAAAATAATTATTAATTCTAACATCTTTTATGATTTGACTATAAGCAAAGACTTTATAGAAATATTATTATGAATGATTATGAATTACGTATTAATATGAATGGGAGAAACTGCAACGCGCAATATGGCGGAATAAGTCCCGCCTTCTAAATAAGAGCCAATCGCTGATTGGTAAAGTCATCGCGTCACTGCAGCGGCCGTTAGAAGCTCTGGTTCCTGTAGAAACAGTCAGACGCGAACTTAGGACTGCGCATTAGCTTGATCCAGCCTGAAAAATGCAGTTTTTTGTCATGATTTGAACGTTTAGAAACAAAATTTATGAGACAGTTGTTGTCAGATTTCATTGGTGATTTCAAATAGGCCTATGAAATCGAAACTCGAAAGCTTGGCTAACAGCCTCGGAAAATTTGATGTTTCCCCATTCAAAGAGATAGGAGCTGCACTTGCATGTCCAACCCACACAGCAGGAGACTCCTAGGCGGATCCACATTCAAGTCGCCAAACCCGCGTGACTGTCACATTCGTTTTGGCACCGCCCAGAGGATCCGCCGTAAATTCTACTGTCAATCAGCGGATCCTGAGTGGACCCATGTCGGATCCGTGGACGCGCACGCGCCTTTACTGTAACGGTTGTATCAATTTGCGGGTCCCAAACGGACCCGCCGCGGAGGTAAGGTTTTAATCGCGGATGCAGCGTGGAGCCACGGCGGGTCCGCGATCCGCCTTCGTTGCGGATCTGTCACTGCGCGCAAGTAGACTCCGATACGGGTCCGGAAGCCGCGATACCTCCGCGGCCGATCCGCCGCGGAGTTCTTTTGCTGTGTGGGAAGAAGCGTTTCAAAGATGGCCGCCGAGTGAAATGACTTGTCTTAAAGGGACTTTGCTATAAGTTTTTATGAATATTTCATGCTTGCCCATGCAAAATTCACCCACAGCGCTCATAGATTGCAGGTGGTTGCTAGGATGTTGTCGTATCGGTAATGGTCGATATATGTTCATTTTTAATATTATCGGCTTATAAGAAAATTTGGCCGATATATCAAAGCTGATAAATCATGGATTATTTCCTTCACACTTCAGATGCACACTGTTCACCATGATGGTTTTGAATTGCTTGAAATATGATTGAAATCACTTCAGAAAGGAAAATACAGTTAACATGTGCAGAGCAAGTCTGTCATATTGGATTATAATGAGAACATAATTGTGTGCTTGAGACATGGCTTTTAATGGTGAAATGTTTTTGTAATCAGGCTCTTAAAAAATATATAAAAATTTGAATTTTGATTTATCGGCCAATTTATTGGTTATTGGCTTTCAAATGTAAAGAATTATCGGTTATCGGTATCAGCCAAAATTTTCATATCGGCACATCTCTATACCGAAAATGATTGGAGCAGTTTCTATGTGTTTGCTAGGATGTTCTGGGTGGTTTTCCAGGTTATTGCTAATTAAACGAACCCTAAAAGAGTCCCTTCGACAAGTCTCAATGATATATTCTTGACTGTAGATATGGCTTGGGTTTCTCCTTCAATTCAAGTTTTTTTTTATGTATGCAGCATAAACATACCAAAAAAAGTTATGTGCCAAAGGCAGTGTTATAGGCAGTGTTTATCCAGAAATAAAGGTTCTGTTATCATTTACTCGCCCTCATGTCATTCCAAACCTGCATTTCTTTCTTCTGTGGAACACAAAAGAAGATATTTTGTACATATAATACTGTTTTTGTCCATGCAATGAATGTCAATAAGGTCCAAAACAACACTGGCCCCCATTGACTTTTATTGAATGGACGAAAAAAAAAAAGAGAGAGAATAAAGTCATACAAATGAGTAAATAATGACAGAGGACTATAATTTCTGTCTGAACCATCACTAACAAGGTTAGGGGATTGGTCAAATACAAACATTACAGTAGTATGAGCAATACTATGTGATGCTTGACTGAAGCAAATGCCATTATCATTGAAAGCGAATCAGAAAACTAAACTGCATGCATGAGTGACTGAAACCTCACGAAACCAGACTATAGGTGAATTCTTCTCAAACCCTTGGAAAAACTGGTTTTTCATGCTCAAAAATAGAGCAAGGGAACTTCCATTGTCTGTAGTGCAATGAAAGCCAACTGCAAAACCTGCAAAAACATTCCAGAGACACACTTGCAGAGTTACAAGATGTGTCTGATTGGATACTAGTGTAATCAAGTTTTGTTTTCATAGCGGAAAGCAGAAAAGCAGGATCTGCCAAAAGCTTGATTTAGACTTAGTTAATGCTGTTATTTTAATTTCAGCATTGAAATTGAGAGTCCTTAAAATAAAATAAAATACAATAAATTACAAATAGCATATAAATAAATTCCAGTTGTCCATATTGCATTGAAAGCCAACTGCAAAACCTGCAAAAACATTCCAGAGTCACACACTTTTACATCATCTTCTTCCGGCTGATTGCGTGATGTGTCTGGTTGGATACATTACTTGTCTAACCAAGTTTTTTTCATAGCGGAAAGCAGAAAAGCAAGATCTGCAAAAACATTTATTTAAACTGTTAAAAATTCTGTTAGGACTCACAGAGCAAGATATTTGTAAAGAACTGATCTGACTGTAGATGTAGTGATTAAACAGGATCCGCAACCCTGAGGCTGACGGTCCAACTTTTCCCTGCGGCCAAAACCCAAAATTACTTATGCCAATTAATAAATCCAACTTTCTAGATGAAGATAAAGGTTCTTTATTCACAGCTAAGGTTCAATGAAGAACCTTTAAGGTTCTTTATATTGGAAAAATGTTCTTTCAATTGTTAAAATGTTCTTGGTATTAAAAAAAAGAGGATGTTTTAAGAACTATTTACTGAAAGGTTACCCTAAATGATGGTTCTGTAGCATCGCTGCAAAAACCCCCTTTTGGCACTTTTATTTTTAAGGGTGTAAAGTTGAATGTATTAAACGGCATAAAGAGTTAGTTCTCCAAAAATGTCATTAATTACTCACCCTCATTTTGTTCCAAACCCGTAAGACCTTTGATCATTTTCGGAACACAAATTAAGATATTTTTGTTTTAAAATTAAGAAATTAAGATATTTCCGAGAGCTTTCTGGCCTCCGATAGACTGCAATGTTATAACAACTTTCAAGGCCCAGAAAAGTAGTAAAGACATTGTTAAAATAGTCCATGTGACTACAGTGGTTCAACCTTAATGTTATGAAGTGACAAGAATAGTTTTTGTGTGCAAAAACAAACAAAAATAATGACTTTATTCAACAATTTCTTCTCTTCCATGTCAGTCTCCTACACAGTTGACCCACTGTAGTCACATGGACTGTTTTAACGATGTCTTTACTACCTTTCTGGGCCTTGAAAGAGTCTATCGGAGTTCAGCAAGGTCATCAAAAATATCTTAATTTGTGTTCTGAAGATGAAGGAAGGTCTTACAGGTGTGGAACGACATGAGGGTGAGTAATTAATGACATAATTTTCATTTTTGGATGAACTAACCCTTTAAGGTTTGAAAGAGGAGAGTCTTCATTTAATTTAGGTCAAGGGCTTTGAAAGAAGAACAGAATCAAACCATCAACAACAAAACCTGGCCGTTCAGAGAGGTCAGTGCAGGCTATCCACTAAGGTTGAACTGACTGGCTAGTTCAAAACAGGCTAACTTTAAACTTTTTGCATTTTTTTTTAGAATAAAAAAAATACACTTGCATGCAAACGAATGGGAACTACTTGCAGAATCTGTGAAACTGCAAATAATTTTAACAAAATAAGAGAGATCTTACAAAAAATTGGTTCTTAATACTGTGTATGGTTATCTGGATGATTCACAACTGTTTTTTTTTTTTGTTTTTTGTTTTTTTGTGATGGTTCTTCATGAGTCCCTTGTTTGTTCTGAGCAGTTAAACTGAGCTCTGTTCTTCAGAAAAATCCTTCAGGTCTTGCGGATTCATCAGTTTTCCAGCATTTGAACCCTTTCCAGCAGTGACTGTAGGATTTAAGATCCATCTTTTCACACTGAGGACAACTGAGGGACTCAAACACAACTATTAAAAAAGGTTCAAACATTCACTGATGCTCCAGAAGGAAACACGATGCATTAAGAGCTGGGGGGTGAAAACTTTTGAACAGGATGAAGATGTCCAAATTTTTCTTATTTTGTTGAAATATCTTTTTTTTTTCCCATTTAGTACTGCCCTTTGGGAGCAACAGAAGATACTTGAATGTTTGTCAGAAGACAAATTCAGTACAATTTACCTTTATCTTCAAATTCAAAAAGTTTTCACCCCCAGGCTCTTAATGCATCGTGTTTCCTTCTGGAGCATCAGTGACTGTTTGAACCTTTTTTAATAGTTGTGTTTGAGTCCCTCAGTTGTCCTCAGTGTGAAAAGATGGATCTCAAAATCATACAGTCACTGCTGGAAAGGGTTCAAATATGCAAAAAAAATCCTTGAAAACTGAAGAATCTGCAGGATTTTTTTAAGAAACAGTATTAAGAACCAATGGTTCCTTTTGAACGGTGTTATTTTAATAAATTCAGCTATTTTTTTTTTGTCTTGTGGACTATGTAAACATCTTTTATATCTTATTCAGGACAGTTCTAAATAAAAAATAACATGCATTTTGTACGATCTCTCTTATTTTGTTACATTTATTCACATTTTCACAGATTTTGCAAGTGGTTCCCATACTTTTGCATGCAACTCTATGTAGCCTACTATATTTTTACCTTTTAAGGGGACAATTTTGAACCATGCAAAAATGCAAATCATATCAGAATCCTGATCGTGATAGTGGTGAGGTGAAAAGATACAAAAAGAAACACACGCTTCTGTTTTCTCTGCTATTTCACATCCTCATATTATCAATGCCTTGTCTCATTTTTTCACAGGTAAAACGGGTTAAAATCACTCAGATCTAAGTCAGCTCAAGGTGCACGAGGTCAGGAGTGTGGAGCACAGGTATACGCTCTTCTCCCAACAGGTCGGACAATTATAGTGCGTAATTAATTGCTTCTACAATCCATTAAAGGCATCTATTTCCAGATAACCACAGGAGATCGTCGGATTAATTTAGACGCCTGATGAAATTTCGAAAGCGCACATCACCTGAGGAGGAGATGCCATGGGAGTTACAAGTTAACGTTATTAAGTAGAAATAGTTACAATGAAGGTTTGGAAAGGTGTTTCACAATGTGTTTCCTAGAAAGACGAAGCAGGTGGTGCCTTTTACCACAGGGTTGGTCCAAGCAAAACACAAGTTTAAATTGCAAATAGACATCAAACATGCAGTTTCAGTCACGAACGTTCAATGTAAAGAAAGGGAAGAGGCACTTTCAAAGTTTCAAATACATATAATTTTTCCTTTTGGCCTCTAAAGTTGGTCAAAAAATGCTCTTATGTTAAATTCAACATTGAAGTTTAGAGAAATAACATAAAAGCCTATCATTCAAATAAAATAAAATAGCCTATTTTGGCCTTTATAGTTGGTAAAAAAAAAAAAAAAAAAGCTATTATTTTTCCAATTCTCACTATTAACTAGTTGCTTATTAGCATGCATATATTAGTACTTATAAAGCACATATTAATGCCTTATTATGCATTAACATATTCTACACCCCTTAATTCCACCAATACCTAAACCTCCTTACTAACGTTTAATAAGCAGTAATTAGGAGTTTATTGAGGCAAAATTCATAGTTAATAGTTAGTAAATAGTGAGAATTAGACCCTAAACTAAAGTGTGACCTTGTTTTTTAAGTAACACTGAAATTGAAAGTCCATAAAATACAATAAAATAGCCAATAATTAAAATAAAAAAAACTTCAAACATATTGTTTCAATCACAAATGTTTGGAGCAAAGAAAGGGAAATCTTTCAAAAACGAAATATTTCATTTTAAACAACACTCAAGTTGGAAGTCTCAAAATCTCACCCACTTTCTACCAAAGATCCGCAGTCCAGAGAAGCTCTTGGTGTTGTTGGGACAAGGTTGAGCTGCAGGGGTTGTGATGGACAGGTCAGAACAAGACGAGGAGGCTGAATCAGGACCACCGGGGTCTTCACCGTCCAGGGGTCGGGACAGCCCCTCCACCTCTCCCTCAGGGTGAGGATTTGACTGCTCCATCTCAGATATGCAACCTGACTTCTCCTGTCACAACTTCAGACGTGACGGTCACAGGAACCCAGTCCATCAAAGTCTCCATAGCAGACGAAAAAAAATGCAAGAGAAACTTTCGAAGACGAGGTTCTGAGGTGGTTTGTGGAAGTGCGGACAGTTTAGGCAATCGTGCAGAATAGCACAGCACAACACCAGGAAGTAGATCTCGAAGTACAGCGTTGACAGTTAACCTCCTTTATGTTCTCATCCATTGACTACAGCCAGTCAACTTCCTCCTCCTTCACGGCTCACCTACTGCAACTCATCTCTTTGTTTGGCAAGAAGTTTACCTCTAAGCAAACTCTCTCTCTCTCTCTCTCTTTCACTTTCAACCAGGCATGTGCGCACAATCCAGGAAGTGTCAAACAGGTGTAGGACTTCTATAGACGTGTGGCTACCTGCCCGTCTCCTGCTGTGCAGCCTGACTGACTCGTTGACGTCTGAACACACACTTTTATCAGGTCTCCTTTCTCTTAACACCTCCCCCGCAACACGTTCTCTCTTCACTGGTCCAGGTTAGGACAGGAGTGTGTCACCATCTATTGGTAAATCAAGGGAATTGGTTGTAAACCACCACAGGAAGCAGTCGACAGCGCACACAAATGTAAATCACACTTTGCGTGATGATGGTATTGCATAATACACTTATACTAGGGGAAGAAGGTTGTTATGGTTATTTCTTCAAATCTAGAGGGTCAAAGTGCTAAAGAAGAGTACGACAGGAGTTTTTCCGCATTGTATCGTCGGAGTGGGTGGTTTTGTTCACATCGTCACTGTATTCCTGCAGTATAGGCTACTGTTCTAACTTTGGAACAGAAGAGCGGATCAGGCCTTCCTCCCACTCAGACTTTACATAAAGACGGTTGGAACGAGGCCCACACCGCGCTAACTACGCTATGCGGGACTTACATCGGTTCATATACGTGCTGGTTACACACACGCGCGCGCGCGCTTGAGCTGCAACTGCATTTCTGTTTTAGCTCAGTTATTTTGTCAAAAAAAAAGGACGAAATTAAAACTTTATTTTGGATTGGCGGCTCAAATAACAATGCTGTCATGTCTAAATCTGTTGACATACTGAAATAGATTGGAAAAGTGAAAAGAAAACAATATTAACAAGCCTGATTGTTAAAAAAAACATGATCAGTGTTGTTGCTTTAAGGTAAAACTAAATATTAGATGAAAAGCTAAACATTAGAAATGATGGACTGGTATGATAACTTAAATTTAAGTTGAAGTACTAAAAGTAGTAAAATTAAAAAAGAAAAGAAAAGAACTATAGGTAGCTAAATATAAAAAAACAATAAAAATGAAATAAAATGGTGCATACAATTAAACTATAATTAAAATGGAAACTGGGAATGGAAACATAAAAGTTAATTCAAAATAATAATAAATACTATATAAATAATTCAAAAATAACAATGTCATATTTCACTCCCAAAATAAAAATTAATTATTAAATTAATTAACAAATGTTTAATAAAAATGGTATTTAATAAAAAATTACATATACAAATAATTTGCATAAAAATATATTTCTATATATTGTGGCATTATGACAGTTAAACACATTTCCAACCAAATTATCATTTTTATCTCCATAACACAAAAATACATAATTTATTTATAATACTTTTTTATAATATAATACATTATTCATACTTTATTACTTATCATTTTAAGGTATTTAAACATTTGTTTTATTTTAATTTATATTTTTTCATTTAATTAAATTACTTATTCTAATTTATGGCAAATACAGTAATTAGAATCTAATGAGAATTCCAACTCAATACAAATAATTTGCATAAAAATATATTTCTATATAAAGATATATTTTTGCATTGTGGCATTATGACAGTTAAACACATTTCCAACCAAATTATCATTTTTATCTCATTCTCATTACCGTAACACAAAAATATATAATTTATTTATAATACATTTTTATAATATAATACATTATTCATACTTTATTACTTATAATTTTAAGGTATTTAAACATTTGTTTTATTTTAATTACTTATTCTAATTTATGGCAAATACAGTAATTAGAATCTAATGAGAATTCCAACTAAAAAAAAACCCATAAAATTAAACTAATATTAAAATGGAAACTGAGAATGGAAACATAAAAGTTAATTCAAAATAGTAATAAATACTATATAAATAATTCTAAAATAACAATGTCATATTTCACTCCCAAAATAAAAATTAATTATTAAATTAATTAACAAATGTTTAATAAAAATGGTATTTAATAAAAAATTACATATACAAATAATTTGCATAAAAATATATTTCTATATATTGTGGCATTATGACAGTTAAACACATTTCCAACCAAATTATCATTTTTATCTCCATAACACAAAAATACATAATTTATTTATAATACTTTTTTATAATATAATACATTATTCATACTTTATTACTTATCATTTTAAGGTATTTAAACATTTGTTTTATTTTAATTTATATTTTTTCATTTAATTAAATTACTTATTCTTTCACTCCCAAAATAAAAATTAATTATTAAATTAATAAATGTTTAATAAAAATGGTATTTAATAAAAAATGACATATACAAATAATTTGCATAAAAATATATTTCTATATAAAGATATATTTTTGCATTGTGGCATTTTGACAGTTAAACACATTTCCAACCAAATTATCATTTTTATATCATTCTCATTACCGTAACACAAAAATACATAATTTATTTATAATACATTTTTATAATATAATACATTATTCATACTTTATTACTTATCATTTTAAGGTATTTAAACGTGTTTTAATTTAATTTATAATTTTTCATTTAATTTAATTACTTATTCTAATTTATGGCAAATACAGTAATTAGAATCTAATGAGAATTTCAACTAAAAAAAAAAAAATAAATAAAAAAACATGGAAGAATAGTTTTTCTAGTGTGAAATATGACTCAGAGATGCTCTTCTTGTAAGATTCACTTTAACTGAAGACAGTAGTTCTGACAGAGCGGCTGAAATTTTCTTGTGGAATTTCGAGTGAGGATACAGGAGTGTTAACTTTGTCCTAGTTCCTGTGAGGTCAAAGTTCACTGCGTTTCACACGTGTTCCGATCTCCATCGGCAGCAGAGGACAAGAGAAGAGCTCTTCTGCTATGCACCATCCACAGAGATGATATTCATATAAGCACATGGATATATAATCCCCTCCTACACACTAGGTTCAGTTAGATAACATACTGGGCTGCTCAGGTAGGGAAAAATAGACAAAAAGTGGGAGGAGAAAGAAAGAAAGAAAGAAAGAAAGAAAGAAAGAAAGAAAGAAAGAAAGAAAGAAAGAAAGAAAGAAAAAGGTATGATTCAAGGGACAAAAAAAGGAAGGAAAAAGGTATAAGATAAAAATGAAATAAAAATATACAAATGCATTATAGAATGAATGCACAGAAACTTCAGGCCCTCAACTGGTGATTGTGATTTCACCAAGTGCAACATCTTCCTTATCTTTGTTGAACATTTCAATCAACCAATTAGATTTGAGAGACAAGTTCAATGTCAAGTTTTAGGCTTAAAACCAGGGTTAGATGCTTATACAGTATTATTCACCTATCATTTCCCTCCGATTTTAGGTTTAAGTTATGGGTAGAGTTAGGTTTAGGGGTAGGAACATATTTTGTTGATCCTGGAACAACATTCCTGTCCAGAAATTTAGTCCTAGCTCTATCCCTACACCTAAACCTAACCCAAACCATAACTTATCCCTAAAATCGGAGGGAAATGATAGGGGAATAACACTGACGTAGAAGCACCTAACCTTGGTTGTAAACTGAGTGAGTGAGTGAGTGAGTGAGTGAGTGAGTGAAGTCACCAAGTGTGCCACACGAGTCCCGAAAAGTAAAGCCAAAGCGCCTTGATCGCCCCCAGGTGGCTGGATGCAGTATAGGTCATAAACCCCGCCCTCTCCATGTAATGTAATGGGACGTGAGACAAACTAAACAGTCAAATTACATGTAAAATAATAAAGTAAATAAAGTGTTCGCTCTTTAAATAAGTTTGTTTTTAGTTAGTTATTTGATGCTATAAAAATGTGGGTTTTGACGTCATGATTGACAGCTGAGATTGACAGCTTCTCTGAGGAAAGTAGTCACTGAAGCACCAACAGACTTTTTTCTGGATCTTCGGGAGGGGATTGGAGCTTTAACTTTAATTTCTAAATTTCCAGAACTGTTTATTTTACATCAACATAATGAGTTGTTCTGCAGGAATAACCGATTCTGCGGGAGTGTGGGCGGGACCTTGTTATCGCGGCTCCACTTCGCGTTCACTACTGCGCAGACTCGAGACTCAAGGGCTGCGTCCGAAAACTGGAAAATGCTGCCTTCTGAGGACACATTTCAAGGTAGTAAGGCATCAAGGCACGTCCGAATACAATTTTAGCTTCACTTCCTGTCTCATGAGATACCTTCATCTGATTGATTTTTGAAGGAAGCATGTATCCTTAGCTGCCTTTGATATCCCACAATCCTGTGCTTTCCGTTCTGTGACAGCTGAGCTAGAAAAATAAAGATGGCGTCCGAAAGTTGCGTTTGCTGCTCAGTTTGTGTATGTATGATTTTGACCAACATATTTCAATTTTGATATCATTTCTATCGAGAAATTACTACTGTAGTAATTAAATATTTGTTTAGTTCTCACCAAAGCTCACGCTATATTGCTGTAGATCATGAAACTGTTACGCTGCCTCAGAAGTCTGTCCGAAATCAGTTTCATGAGGCGCCTTCATGCACAAACACTGCCGTAAAAGTCATTCTCTTATAAGGCAGCGAGGCAGCAAGACAGCTACCTAGGTTTTCAGGACGCAGCCAAGATGTCAGTACCATAGTGTGGAAGAGAGCGCTGTTCATTCACTCCACCTACCATCCATTCATCTCCACCTACATTTTCTGCTGAAAAATTCAGGTTCTCTAACCATTAGGCCATTACTGCTACAACTGTAAACTTGTCCCTCGCTCAAATAGAACTGGTTGATTGGAATGTTGTTCCAGGATCAACAAAGATGTTGATCCAGGAACACGTTATACTTGGTGAAATCACATTCACCTCAGAGGCTGTGTTAAAATCTCTTCTAGTATTCACTCTAATCTGAGCGCTCATTTGGTTAAGTGTACACAGAGACAATACATCATGTGAAGAATTCCTTGTCAGTTAATGTGATTGCAGCTGTTTTAGCCTAAATCTGAGATTAAAACCCTGGTGACACCTCACAGAGCCGAGCGGGGGACGGCGTTTCCTGAAACACACCCGCACTTTCACCAAACAACTGTCAGTGTGTTATTTTTAAACTGCTATTGATACCTAACAATGCGGGATGACTGATGCGGGGGAGCTATATGTTACAGACCGTGACACATATGTTATTTTTTTCCAGAGGCGAGCAGTGTCGCACAATATGACATTTAAAATAGCTCAAGGGAATTTCAGAGCATCATTCGTCATAAAGGGGACTCAAAGAATGGCGGAAGAATTCACCAAAACACAATGCATTCTGGTATGTATTTGTGCTTATTAGTGATTATAAGGAACTATAGCAACTTAAACCTAAAACAATGTGAATCTGACACTATTGTATACCGCTCAAAAGTTTGCGGTCGGTAAAAAGAAGTCTCGAAAGTTTACTTTTTACACATACGCGAGGGTCAGCATACAGTGTGTGACGCGATTTCGTCATCAGAAGAGTACGCGCGTACTGTATGCGCACCGCTGGATTTTTGTAGCGCTGATCGCACATGTGCATTACATTTTTTTTGCAGTAATTAGTTTATCCACAAGGTGACAGCCGTGCCCTGGGGGCACAGATTGCACAAGGTAGTCAAAGAAAACCTGCATAAACAGACGGGAACGCATGCAAGCTACAGCGACAATGCAGGCCTATATAGGCGACAGATTGTGCAAAGAGGTTAGAAAGTACCATAATTTGTACAACTCTAGCATGAAAGAATACAAATATATTTATATGGGATGTAACTCGTGGTGAGAGATGCTCAAAACTGCACATGCGTCGAACACCTGTGTCGCACGGGTCAAGTGAAGTTTACTTGCAAGGCTGTGCATACAACTGTGTAAAAAAAAAAGTATACCGATATATATGCTCACCAAGGCTTTATTTGCTCAAGTAATAAACTGTTTGCACTTTATTTTATACGTATTATCTTTTTATTCTTTTAATTCCTTTTCCTGTTTTTATTTCATTTTTAATGTATTTTATATCTTTTATGTATCATCTTGTTATTCTAACTTTTAATGCATTTTAAATACTGCTGTCTGGTTGAAAGAGCTGGGAGAATTAGGAAGAAAGTGATTAGGTTAAAATTTGGTAAATTTGGATAAGGGGAAAAACCATGGGGAAATTTAAGCTGTAGTGCATGGTTAAGATATCTCTGGATTACAGTCAGGACACTTTCCAAAGGGGGAAATTTCCAAAGGGGAAATTTGAACTGCATTGCATAGGTAAGATATCTCCGGAAGGGGGATTAGGGCTGTGTGGTGCAGTTTGAGGTGTCTTGGCAAAAGGGGAGATTGAAACTGTGTTTATCAGTTTGAAGTGCCTTAACAGGTAGCAGTCCTGTTGTGTGAGGAAGATCCATTCTGATCCGCTCTGATGGATAGATCCGTTTAGATCCAACTCTGATGGACGACAACAACAACAACAAAAACAACAACAACAACAAACTCCCTGAGACTTCCTAGCTCTTCCATCCAGATAGCAAAATTCTGTTTTTACTGTTATTTCTATTCCTTATGTTCTATTTTTATTATTCTTTTTTATGTAAAGCACTTTGAATTACCATTGTGTATGAAATGTGCTATACAAATAAAATTGCCTTGCCTTGCCTTGGAATATTATTAAAATTTAAAATAACTGTTTTCTATTTTAAAATGTAATTTATTCCTGTGATGCAAAGCTGAATTTTCAGCATCATTACTCCAGTCTTCAGTGTCACATGATCCTTCAGAAATCTTTCTTTCTTATATATGATGATTTGCTGATTTTCTTGTGGAAACCATGATAAACATTTGATCAGTTTAATTCATCCTCACTGCTGGTGTAATTTTGACCAAACTGCCTTACATCTTAACATTCATACAGCTTCTGCAACAGCTCTAGAGACGATAATATATTTATGGTCAAAATGTTCTCATCTGTCACAAGCTGTTTTATGCAGGTGGAGAGATTTGATTCTAAAAGCAAATGTGGATCAGCCAAACCTTAATAGTTTACCTTCATCTATGCTTGCACGTGTAATAGTAGTAGATAGTAGCAGGTTTAATCAGTGACTTGAATCGTGAAACTAACTACTGTCCACACAGCAGACCAAAGCAGAGTCCATGAGCCTCAGCTCATTTCCTTTTATGCATCAGCTTTCATGTCAGTCCGCTTTGAGGTTTGGCTGAGCCAGAACACTAACCCGATCCTGCCTGATGAATTCAAAGTTATTTAGAAATGCAGGTTTTGATGTAGCAGAACAGGTGTTGCTGGAAAACCCTTTGTTCTGACAAAAGACCCTCCCTACATACACAATAAGACACAACCAGACCACCCGCTCTGAAACGACATATGGAAAGTGAGTGACGTGAATATGATCACATTATGCCCGAGGATACTATGTCTATCTAGCTCTGTCTGTCTGTCTGTCTATCTATCTATCTATCTATCTCATAGACCTCTGCTCAGTGTAAGCTATTGTGTCACATACAACAAATTATACTACAAAGCAGGAACTCTGGGATCTCATTTAGCCTTAATGTCATTTGATGCTTTTGATTTTGTGCTGATTACAGTGACCTGTTTAGATTCATCAAAAACATCAAGAGGTGAGAGAGAGAAAAAGCTGTTTGATTGTGTGTCCATTACAATTAAACCACAGAAACAACAGATGGGCACAAAACAGACATCAGCAGGTCATTCAAGCTAGATCTGAAACAAACCTTGCGGTTTGCAATCCGTTTTAGGTCGGATTAGTCCTTAAACTCTTTTAATATAATACAACTGCTTTGCAATGAATTATAATGTTTTAGTAGGGCATATTCTTTTCTCTCATACACCTGTTGAAAACGCTACGTCGGCCCAACTCAAATCAATGTCAAGTTTCAAGCAGGTTAGGTTTCATGTGCTTGAGATAGCATGATATATTTTCTGAAGTAAGCCCACAAAGATAATATCTGGCTTTCAATACTTTAAAGAGCTGTTATCTTTATAAAAGCCCCAATTATGATGAAGATATCTTCATCCTCTGACAGGTCGTGAAATGTCAGAATTCACAAATCAGTGCTTTCGCCGAGACATCCATGTGTGACTATAGATTTCTCTAAGAGTACATCGCTTTAGATAATGATAGAGTACCACACAGTGCACTTGCTATACGCCATACTGATGCTGAATGTGTTTTATTAGACTACAGTTAAAGGTAGCCTACAGTTTATTTGTTTATTTTGCTCTGAGGGTTTCTCGAGATAAACTAGTTTTCAACTGGTCACGTGATAGCATAATGACTCGCTCCATTTTAAATATAGCCTACATTAAAATATTCGAAAAAAATGCTATTCATTTATTAAGGTTTAAAATAGTTAATTAGACAAAAAAAAAATACAAAAAAAAATACTGCAATTCTCAATATCTGTCACATGAAGATCGACTGTTGCACAATAGCGCCCCCTGTTGGTCACTTGGCAGATCTATGGTAAGAATCCTAACAGCACCATCCTCCTACACTGCCGTTTTGCAGTGTACAAAGCCTACACGTAACCTTGACACTGGTTATGACAATGTACGAGTGCAAAAAGTGTGTAAGTGAAAGAGAAACGTATACCACTACTGTTTAAAAAACAATCGAGTACATTAAAAATAGTCCCCATCCGAGAGCATCAGTTTCTTCAATATGCAGCTGTATAAATGCCACAAATGAGCAAGTGGAGCACCCTGTCTGGAAAAAAGAAGACCAAGAAAGCACTTTGATGAGATCAAGTTCACAATGTTTCACTAGCGCCGAGTTTTAGCCAGTACAATGGCGCCATCTACTGTTCACAACAGGCAAAACGCTTCACACAGACAGAGAAGGCCAAGATGTCCTATTCATCATATTATGAGTGTGCCAAAACATTCAAGCCAGGCTGCAGACTTCAATACTTGTTTAAAAAGAATATAAATGACTGCAGAAATGTGACAGACTGAATAATGATGCAGCATGGCAGGCTTTAAAGAAAGAAAGAAAGAAAGAAAGAAAAAAAGCCATGATGGATGAAAATACAATAGCCTTCTTCATTTGCACTGCTGTTTTGTGTAACATTACATGTGAATACTAATGAATTCTTCATTTTTTTCTTTCTTTGTGGAGGTTATATAGGTGAAATTATAAATGTGTGAAGCTACTAACTATGGACTGAAGTTCCCAAATACATTTGAAGACTGATTTTAGACTTGATGTTGAAGTCACTGGTGGCATTTAGAGCTTTGCAGGAGAACATTATTAAATTGGGCATCTTGAGACTAGTGAAAGGCGGCAGCAATAAATGACAGAACAGAGCGGAGAATAAAAGGGTCATGATGATTCAATAAGCCGCTGTTATTTTATCTAATATTTTAGCTTTCTGATCATCCCCAGTGTTGCCAAACAATAAGCTGCCCTTCAAATGAGTGTTTTTAGATTTTTTTTATTACTATTTTACATGTACAAATGATTATTTATTTCCTTGTATATTTACTTAATTTAGATTTATAAACCATGTTTTGTTGACATATTTCGAAAACAAATATTTTTATTTATTTTTTACATTTTTAGTATTACATACAGTTATAATCTAATCTATTCTAAAGCTAATCTTTTTTATTATTATTCGTTTAAAAGTACATTTTAGGTAGGGATATTTTCTTCTAAGCTTTATTTACTTTAAAAACATGGTTAGATTTACTCGCTTTAGCTGAATCAACACGTTTGCTTATTTCTCGCGAGATTTGCGTCCAATAGTTTTAAACGCGTGTAAAACCTCAAACTGAGAGTTAAGTTCAGATCAAAGCTGAATTTGAGTATGTGAAGCAGTTTCTACCGCTCCTACGTTAACAGACACCTGCCACAAAGCGAAATCCTTTTGATTCGCGGTCTGTCGATTCAGCAAAAAAAATCAGCAAAAAAGCCTCAAAAATATGTCATGGCGGCCCAGAAAAAACTGTTAACTCCTGACAATTTCATTGGTTAACGGAGCGGCCATCTCTTTCATAACATGGTAGGAGAATTCGTTTGCGTAGATTATTTCGTAAATATATTTCTGACGCTCTTAAGAGACATAAAGCGTGCACGTGCGCTCGGTATGATATAAAACACTGAGCAGTGAATGACAGAGGCATTTACTTTGACTTGATGTTAGGCTGCAGGGGGAGTGAAGTGGTGTCAGGCAGACATGGTGGTCTGGATGGGAGATGCAGTCACTTCTTTTGCTGACTATTTATCCTGTGAAACCTGTAGTACTGGAACGTTTAGTTGAATATAGATCAGCTATTCCTGTGATTTCTGGAGTAATGAAAATGAAACGAGTTTACATTTATATAGGCTATTCGTTGCATGTATGCAAATATGTTTGGACTGACATAAATGTTCATAAAGAAGAATAATGGAACTGGGTCGAAGTGACACAATAACATATTTCAATGTGCATAACATACTGTGCAATTATTAGTATATTTGGGGGAAGATCTATATATTAAATATTTTATTTCCTGGATCCAATTTATAAATTACTTTTAAAAATATTGTTTTGTATAATTGTCAATGATAAATAAGAATGTCCAAAATGATACAGGGGTCTAAAGGGGTCCTCTC